>JABUQX010073067.1:7500-12500 GCA_015478945.1 Trachelipus rathkii
TATAATACAATTTGAATTTGTTGTGGTGTGCATAAGATTGATAGGTGTGCAGAGACTCAAATTTTTTTTATCTAAATTAAGGAAGAAGAAAGGGTAACGAGTTTGGGTGGTGATTCGATTTGAAGAGTAATTACCGTACTTCGGGAAAGGTATAGTTTTAAAAGTATCAAGATATGAGTCAGCAAGTAATGAATGGAATAAAAATGAACACTTTGGTATGGGTGTTTTTTTTTTTTTTTTTTTTTTTTTTTTGAAAAGTGTGATGACATTTTTCTGTAATCAGAAAGGAAGAGTGGAGTAGGACGCTAGGTTGATAATATGTTAGCATAAATAAGTCCTATCATTGTTTTAACGATGCTTATTTGCGTTATGTTTTTCCTATTGATATGGAATGTTCCCTTGCGTTGAAGAAATTTATTTGATGAGAGCTGGAAGAAGAATGTGTTTTTGGTGGCGGGGGGGGGTGTGTGAATCAAATGATGGAGTGGGTACGAAGCGGGTGGTTTGAGTAGGGTGAAGGAGGGTAGAGCTGTACCTCGAGGGATCGGTTGATTTGGTGGCAAAAGCCATATTTTCTTTCCACGTGTGACTGTTGGTTGTTGGTTGGAAGTTGGTTGTGTTTGTTGAGTTGGTTGTTTTTAAAATAAAAAGTTATCTTGCTTTCCATGTTAAGTGAATTTTTATTTGAAGTTAAAATGTGTTATGTTCTTTTAATACCTTTTCTATTTTAATTTGAGGGTAACCATTATTAATTAAGTTTTTTGTTATTCTTATTACCTCTTTGTTAAAGAGTTCCCACGTTGAAGTTATTTTATAAGCTCTGTGAATTAGGGTTTTAATAATAGATAGTTTATATCTTTCTGGTATATTAGAATCATAATTTGTGTATAAACCTTTATCTGTACTTTTAACATTTACTTCTCTTTCAACTCTACCATTTTTAAAACAAAGTAAGATATCTAGGAATGCCAGTTTTTTATCTTTAACATCTTCATAAGTGAACTATACAACGGACAGTTGTTTAAGTCTTTCTATGAAATTTTTTTGTGTTCAATTTAATTGCAAAGAAGTAGGATGTCTAAGTATTTTTATGAAATTAAAATTTTAAAAGAATTATGCAACACAGGTATAAACCAAGTAAAATATGGAAGCATTACACGACGGATCACAAATCCCCTCCTACAGCTGAAATTGCTAATTGTTTTAAAATTTTATTTCAAGTTGGTAATTTTAACTATCTGCGCATAGCAGAATCTCTTTTTATTAAAAAATTTAATCCAGACATCAATTTGAAATTTAATGAAATGAATGAATGCTTGAATGTTTTTTGAATATTTGAGTGTTTTGCAGGTACACCTAGTATCCATAATAATAGTTGTATTTGCAAAGCAATGTAAGCTTTTTTTGATTTTTTGATTTTTCATCAAAATTATTTTTTAAACTTCACAATTAATGTAAAATAATTTTATTTATTTTTTTTATATTTAGAAATTTATTTTGTAAGCTGCATTATAAAAATAATTAGTTAACCGTGATCATGCCTGAAGTATGCAGGCGAAATATTGGTATAATATTAAAAGTTTTAACTTCTTTTTATTCTCGAATAATTAATAAAAATAAAATTTCTTCTGAAAATAAAGAACTATTTAGAAGAATTGAAAGAACTTGTAAAAAGTACGTTAAAATTGACGCTGATATAAATATTATTCTTCTTTTCTTCTTTTCTTTCATTCTTCATTTTCTTATTCTTTGTTATGATTAAATTATTAAGATGTTTTTATTATTATTATTATTATTATTATAATATTAATAATAATATATTTTATTATTATTATTAAATATTATTAATAATAATAATAATAATAATAATAATAATAATAATAATAATAATAATAATAATAATAATAATAATAATAATAATAATAATAATAATAATAATAAAATTTATTATTATTTTATTATTATTATTATTATTATATTATTATTATTATTATTATTATTATTATTATTATTATTATTATTATTATTATTATTATTATTATTATTATTATTATTATTATTAATTATTATTATTATTCTAATAAATTATTATTATTATTATATAATGGAATAATATAAAAATAATATAATCATAATAATAATAATTAATATAAATAATTACATATAATTATTATTTACTGTTATTATTATTTTATTATTATGTATTATTATTATTTATTACTTATTATTATTATTATTATTAATATTATTATTAAATATATTATTATTATTATTAATAATAATAAATAATAACAATAATAATAATAATAAATAATAATAATAATGTAATAATAATAATAATATAATAATAATAATAATAAATTAATAATATAATATAATAAGTAATAATAATAATAATAATAATAATAATAATAATAATAATAATAATAATAATAATAATAATAATAATAATAATAATAATAATAATAATAATAATAATAATAATAATATAATAATAATAATTAATTTATTATTATTATTATTATTATTATTATTATTATTATTATTATTATTATTATTATTATTATTATTATTATTATTATTATTATTATTATTATTATTATTATTATTATTATTATTATTATTATTAATTATTATAACTATTATATCATATTTGATTTTGAACTACAGTTCAGTTCTGAAGAAACGACATGATGTTGCGTAGAGGAATGACGTGCAAAGGAGGGAAATGGTAGTAAGGAATTAATAATTGGCAAAAGGGAGGAAAGTTAAATTGATAGCAATGTATAATGTTCTAGGGTATTAACACAGGGAAAAACAAACACTTTATTAATATCTACTGGAAGCTTTCATTCACGATAGCACACATATATATATATATATAAATTAATATATACATGCACACACTGGTGAAAGTACTACAATCTACTTCAGTCTAACATTGACTGAATTCTAAATGCCTTGACAAGACAAGACCAGGACTTTTTAATAGTTATTTTAAATATGCGCCCGCACATGTGAGTGTATCCTAATACACCAGACACACATGCTCATAAATATATAAGATACAAAAACAAAGAAAAACAATAAACCAATTTCTTTATAATTCGTGAATGGTATGTACACAAAATTTATATTGAAATTGGAAATTTCCGAAAAGCCCTTAAAATTCAAACGGAACACTCACCCTGATAAATGTGCGTATATTAATATATTACTATATCAATATATACACAATTTATCCTCAAGCACTCAAAATCTACAGTATTACTACATATAATAAGAATAAAGCTAATATATATAAACGTTCTTTTTGTTTTGTTTTTTTTTCTTCGCCTATGTATGACACAAGTTATTTATACAAGGTGTTGAATTTACGGAGTAAAGTTAGAGAGAGGATGGACATGTATTGAAGCAGCAGAACCTAACTTTCGGTTTGTCAAATTTGTCAAGTATTCCTCGTTCTATAAGTCCTGAGATAATAAGATAAATTGGTTATCCAAGTACTACCTTCTTTATAGATCGTTCTTTTTCTCTTTATGTTTCTCGGGACAAGGCAGTTTACTACGTTACTACAACATCTTTTAATGCTAGAACGAAGCCCCAGGATTCGAACTTGGAAACATGAATTATAACATGCCAATTATACATTGAACAATAATAACCCCATAATATTAACAATCTTATGACATTACTGTGGCCCAACGTGTTCCTTCAACTTTATATATATATATATATATATATAATATAATAATATATATATATAATATATATATATATATATATATATATATATTATATAAATATATATATATATATATATATATATATATATATATATATATATATATCAAAGATAAAAAATGTGACGATGCACACTTTGGAATTTATAAGATACCGTGCATAGACTGTGATTCGGTTTGCGTTGGTGAGACCTCTAACTTCTCCAAAAGAATTGCACAAAATAAGTATGCACTGAACACCGGTGATGAAAATTCTTCATTACACCGCCATCGCTTGAATCAAAATCATAGAAAATTTTAAACAATCCAGAATTAATTTTTAAGGTGGAAAATTTAAAATAAAAGAAAATTTTTAGAATCAGTTTTTATAGAAACGTAAATAATTTTAATATCAATGAAAATTTGACAATTGACAATATTGTTAACAATTTAATTTCAAGAAATACTAGTTTTGGTGTCTTCTAACATAGAAAGAATACGTAGACTTAGTGAACTTTTTAGGTCATTTTTTTATTTGTTAAAGAAAGCACGAGTTTTACTTTATAACAAAGATGAAGATTTTAAAATTTTACTTGCTATACAAACTTAAAGTAAAAGTTTTAAGGTTTTAAGCTATGTTAATGGATGGTGAAAGTTAAAATATTTGTTAAAAGTCTATGCAACTGCAATATTAATTATTATATCACCATAAATTTTCAATGGTTTTAAATAATTATTAAATATTAAATAAATGAAACTTTTTAAAACTATATTTTAATACAAAGATGTTAATCTATTCCGTTCAAGAACTTTATTATTATAAATTTATATATATATATATATATATAATTATGGAGGGAGTAAGTAGTTGTCTGTAGAACCACCTTCATTAGCTGAAGACTAGATGATGTTGAAGAGAGTTGAGCGTTGTCCGATGAATTGCTTTCGTCCGCGGGGGGCTGCTTGGATCTCCATCGGTGTGGTTCGCAGCCCCCTTCCACAGACGCCATTAGAACTCCCCCCAGTGACAATGCCGCGAGCACGACCCCGCTCTGCGCACCTGAAGGACGTTGGTCAGCTGTCAGATGAGAGCCAGTTGTGCACACATTAAAGCCACTGAGAAGGCTTCGACCACTCTGTACTCTTACGCGCAGTTGGTCTGCACCTGCAGTGAGAAGCACAGTACAGGCGTTACAGGATGACCGAACAGAGCAGCGCTCAGCAGAAGAAACTTGAATTGATGTAATGCCGGTTGAACGATTGTGGTAAAACAAGCTC
>JABUQX010073067.1:17500-22500 GCA_015478945.1 Trachelipus rathkii
TTTTTTTTTTTTTTAGCTTAGTTGAAATATAATTTAGGCACTTATGCCTCCGTAGAAGTCCTTTAAAGAAAAAACTTTGCCTCCAAGGCCCTGTGTCCTGCATTTTCGTAGCGAAAATGTATGATTTCCTGTAGATAAAGGTATCTGTGGTTGTACATTTTTTTTAAAATTTAAATTTCGATTTATTTAAGTTTAATGTATGACTTAAGAAATAGGAAATATGTTATCGTGTTTTCATTATAATTCGAAAATTAAAGGTTTATTTTTTGTACCTCCTTCTCGCATTTGAAAATTGCTAAGTTTACACAGAAAAGTTTATTATTAAAAGATTCAAAATACCAACTAAAAAATTATAAACAAAAATATAGTAAATTTAGTATAACTCTCTCTCTCTCTCTCTCTCTCTCTCTCTTCTCTCTCTCTCTCTCTCTCTCTCGCTCTCTCTCTCTCTCTCCTCTCTCTCTCTCTCTCTCTCTCTCTACTTTTCTCTCTCTCTACTCTCTCTCTCTCTCTCCCTCTCAATATATATTAATATATAATATTAATATAATATAATTAATATATATATATATTATAGTATATATAATATATATATATATATATATATATAGTAATATATAATATATCAATATAATATAATATATATATATAATAATATATATAATATATAATATAAATTATATATATATATAATATATATATATTATATATAATATATTATATATATATATATAGATATATATATTTATATATATATATATATAGATAATATATATATAATATAATATATATATATTAAATAATTTTTTTTTTATTTAATATTTTTAAAAAATTGGATTTCTTGCCAAATTTCGAGAGAGGCTTTGTGGAAAAAATCCTCAAAATAGACAAAATAAGAATAAGGTTTCTTTTACGTTGCCATGACAACCAGGTTTTGAAAGCATTATAATTATGCTTTCTTGGAGGCACAAATCGAGAAATTCCTCCAGTAAATGATCCTTATGAAAAATAAACGTTTCGAAAGAGAATAAATGATCTTAATGTAAATTTAGCGTTCTTGTATAACATTTTAAACAATATTTTAATAGTAATAAATATAATTTGAATTATTTTATAACATTAGTTTCTTTTATTTTTTTAGAGGAGGCCCGGCCTCCTGTGCTTCCCCCGTAAAAGTCCCGGCCGATATATATATATATATACTATATGTATATAATATATATATATATATAATATATATTAGATAATAATAATAATATATATTATATATAATTATATTTATATATAATATAAACGGCTTATTATTATATCAGAGGTCAAATCCTTTACTCGGGCTGACCGTGCTTAGCACGAGTTATTATATAGACAGAAAATGAACGGCATATTCTTCAAATTTCATAAAGTTACGAAAAAATTCTCTTATTTTTTTGTGAAAATAGGTGATCTGAAAGAATACAACATTTGTATAAATGAAAAGATTATGTAAAATTTAAAACAAAAAAGTGTAAGCATCATCGCCATTTAATAACCCTATTTTTAATCAATTATAAATTGTAAAGGCTCGTACCTCTCCAAAAATACAGAGAACAAATTTCAAACGGTATACAATACATATTCGTGAATTAAATTTTTTTACAAGGTTGTTTGTTTTTCCCGTCTAAGAATCTAATAAAACACTCGCTTTAATATTAAGAAAAAAAATATTAAAATACACATTTACTTGTCTTAATGCACATTCTCGGGATAAAAATAATTCATGATATTTAATTCTAATAATTTGGAATTTGAATAAGGAACCACTAAGATAACCCATAAACCAATTATAATGCAATAAGAGAAACTGTAGAATGGATAAACTCCAAATATTGTTAAAATAATTATTCTTAATTACTATATAAATAAATATTATATAAATAAATAAATGAACATGCCTGGAATAATAATGTGGCTTTTTTTTTTTTAGCTGAGTTTGATAATATAATTACACCTTGCCTCCGTAAAAGTCCTTTAAAGAAGAAACTTTGCCTCCAAGGCCCGTGTCCTGCATTTTCGTAGCGAAAATGTTTATGATTTCCTGTTGTATAAGGGTTGTAACATTTTTTTAAAGATTTAATTGATTTATTTAATTTAATGTATGAACTAAGAAATAGGGTAAATATGTATATCGTGTTCTATTATATATTCGAAAATTAAAGGTTTAATTTTGTCCTCCTTCTCCATTTGAAAATTGCTAAGTTTAAACAAAAAAGGTTATTATTAAAAGATTTTCAAAATTACAACCTAAAATTCATTATACAAAGCTGAGTGGACGTGTTTTATAACTCTCTCTCTCTCTCTCTACTCTCTCTCTTCTCTCTCTCTCTCTTAAGTCATGTATTATTATTATACAGGCTTCTAAATGTCCCACTGATGACAGCTAATATATATATTATATATATATATAATATATATATATATAGAATATATATACTATACTATAAGTATAGTAGGTGTTGATTTTATAGCTATTATCTTATAATATCGAAATGCCGGACCCATTTTTGTAGTCATTATAATAGTATACTATAATAAAAATAAATATATAAACAATATATATAATATATATAGATATATATATATTATATATGATAATATATATATTATGTATATATATATTTAATATATATAAATATATACTTATAATATTATACTATAATATAATATTATTTAATAATATATAATTATCTATTTAAATAACATACGATATAATATCCTATATATATATATATGTGAGTATATTATTATATAAATATAAGTACTATATATATATATTATATATATAGTATTACTTATACTCAATATAATTAAATAATGTTTTTATTAATTTTAAAAAAAATTAATATTTCTTGCCAAATTTCGAGAGGAGCTCTGTGGGAAAAATCCTCACAAATAGACAAAATAAGAAAAGGTTCTTTACGTTAGCGCATGGCCAAACCAGTGTTTTGAACAGCCAATTATAATAATTATGCTTCTGAGGCACAAATCAAATTCCTCCAGTCAATGATCCTTATTGAAAAATAATGTTTCGCAAGAGAATAAATTATCTTAATGTAAAATTAGCGTTCTCTGTATAGCATTTAAACATTATTTTGAATAGTAATAAATAGTAAATTGAATTTATTATTACATTTAGTCTTTTTATTTTTTTTTAGAGGAGACCCGGCCTCCTGTGCTTCCCCCGAAAGCCGCATATATATATAATAATATATAATTATATATATATATATAATATATACTATATATAGCTATATAAAATAAAATTATGTAATAAAAATATAGATATACGTATATATATGACATATATATTATATACTATAGTAAATTATATATAAACTAATATTATATTATATAATAATATATAAATATATATATATAATATATATTATAAATAATATATATTACTAATATATATATATTATATATATATAATATATTTATAAATATATATACTATATATATATATATATATATATATATATATATATATAATATTAGTAGGTGGTTTAAGGTTCCTTTCTAAAGGTTGCAATTGGAACATACTTCTGGACTCTGCTGGTCACTGGTTTGACCCTTTCACTCTTAGTTTACACAAGAAAGGTAACACAGCGTACTTTCGACAATATTATCTATTGATTCGTAACATAAGAACTCGATTCTTATTCTCATACCAAATAAACTTAACACATTCATGAACTTTGTTTTTATAAACATCTTTGCAAAATGGCGGTAATAAGTGTAGCCTCCAAGGACCCACGTTTGACGCTCTCAAAGATAGCCTCTTGTCCACCCCTACTCCCCTTATCATGGTATGGTTCCTGCCGCCACATATTTGACGACTTGTTCATATGCACAGTTTAACATTTATATTAATTTATATTAATATTCTTTCCTATCTCTTCACGCTTTCGCCGAAAAAAAAATATCGCCTAGGCTTAGGGCGAGGTAACGGTGCTTGGTATTTCTCTATGATTTGATTTCTCGTGGAAAGATTTTTGCTTTGTTATAAGAGGTCAATCAGGGTGTGCCCACCATATAATTTAGGAGATTCTCTCAGGCATGAAGGCGTATATACCATTCTCCATCCCTCCAACTAAAACTTATGAATCTTGGCTAAAAGTAATTTTTCTTGTTCGCACTTTCAGAGTAGATTAAAATTTGCGAGTTACGCATCTTTAATTTAATTTTTTTTGTATGTCAAATCATTTCTTTTATTATTTTATAAGTTGGCACTCACTCATTCAGAGGTCAAAAGGCTATGTAAACCAGAAAAATGTTTAAAGTATAGAAACATACGTTAATTAAAAGTGTAACTCACACAATTCAATCTACTCGGAAAAGTTCATAAGAATCGGATGAACAGTAAAAATGTTAAAGCAAATTTTCTCATTCCACATGAAATTTTTCATGATTTTCAAGAAACTATTGCCGAAATATAAACCAAACATAGAATTTAACATTTCGTCACATTTAATACTCCCTTTAACAAAACCGAAGACATTATTTTTCAACAATTGAAGAAATACTTGTAGCTACACTTCTAGTGTAGGAGTCATATAATACGACACAACTCCACAGCTTCAATTTATTTTTCCAAGAACTTTGATGGAATAATGATCTGATGATTTCGAAGCATAACTATTATTAAATGCTTTGAGCATAAATGTTTTTAAAATATATCAATGCTCATTCAATTGCCAGTAGGTGATTAAACTAATCAATGTTTATTTTATTTCGAAAAATAGCAACATAGATAAAAAGAAAAAGTTTAAATTTAAAATATATAAGAAAATATAAATGAATAAACAAAGAAAAAAATCAGAAAGAGAAGAGAGAGAGAGAGAGATGAGAGGAGAGAGAAGAAGAGATGAGAGAGAGAAGAGAAGAGAGAGAGAGGAGAAGAGACGAAGGACGAGAGGAGAGGAGGAGGAATAGGAAGAGAGGAGAGAAGAGAGAGAGAGAGA
>JABUQX010073067.1:27500-32500 GCA_015478945.1 Trachelipus rathkii
GGCATAACAACAAACAACAAACACAGCAAGCAACAACAACAACAGCAACAACAACAACGACACAACAACAACACTAGTGCACCCGCCACCGTTCCAACTAAGACAAAAAAGAACAACATGAAAAGCAACTATCAACCCCTCCCAAAAATGCTATGAATGTGTTTTAAACTTTGAAACTTTTATCGTTCCATTTTTCCATTCTTCTTATTTTTTCTTCTTCTTCTTCTTCATCACAAATCCACAGCAAAAACAGCAACAGTCTAAAGGCATAACAACAACAACAACAGCAGCAACAACAACAAAAACAAACAACAAACAACAAACATCAGCAACAACAACAACACCAACAACCACACAACAAGACAAAAAGAACAACATGAAAGCAACTATCAACCCCCAAAAAGCTATGAAAGTGTTTTAACTCTGTTTTCGATCCATTTTTCCATTCTTATTATTATTATTATTATTATTATTATTATTATTATTATTATTATTATTATTATTATTATTATTATTATTATTATTATTATTATTATTATATTATTATTATTATATTATATATTATTATTATTATTATTATTATTATTATTATTATTATTATTATTTATTAACTCTCTATGCCGCAGCCCATCCCTTTCAAGAATACTCTTTTTCCGAGAGAGAGAGAGAGAGGAGACGAGAGAGAGGAGAGAGATAAGAAGAGAAGAGAGAGAGAGAGAGAGAGAGAGAGAGAAGAGGGAAATTGCCTACGCGATCCATAAGTGAATTTCAGTTTTCATCTCTCTTAATGTTGGACCGTGCTCTTCAATGTACTCTTTAAAATAGTTTGTGTGTTTTATATATATAATATATATATATATATATATAATATATATATTATATATAGTTATATAATATATATATATATCTATATATATAATGTTTATTTTATCTTTTAAAGTTTTATATATAATTTTTTATATTAAAAAATAATTTATTTATTTTATTTACTTCCAGTGAAACGTAACTACCATCGCCGTTCCCGACGCATGTTCTAGTAGAGATATTGCAAAAGAATTACAAAAAGAAGAATTCTCGAGCGAGCTGGAAGTCGATTCCCTACCTCCCAGCCCTCTCGACACAGTGTGCTGAGGTAAACCGGGACTTATTCGCTATCTCTCATGGATGGCAACTCAGCTAGTGGAAGAATTAAGATTTAAAAGTGAATTTTACATGGGTTGGAACTCTAAATGTATTTATAGTTTTGAAGATATGAAAAGAGAGTATATATATATATATATATATATATATATATATATATATATATATACTTAATCATATATATATAATATATATATATATATATATATATATATATATATATATATATATATATAATATATATATAATATATATTATATATATACTTAATAATAAATTACGCTGGCACATCTGCATTTTATTAGCCATCTTGGGCAGTTTACCTTTAAACAGAAGACAATTGATTTCTCCATTCTTTATAATCAGCCTTTCTTTAAATGTGAGACTGCGATAACCACGATTTTAACTAAATATTACCATTTATATATATTATACAGATATATCGATATTATATATATATATATTATAAAATATATAATATATTTATTTATAATATATATATATAAGATATATATATATATATATATATATATATATATATATATATTAATAGATATTATATATACTATATATATATATATATATATATATATATATATATAATATATATATATATATAATATATATATATATATATATATATCATATATCATTTTCCATTCTTCTTCATTTTTTTTTTTTTTTCTTCTATCATCACAAAATCCACAGCAAAAAACAGCAACATCATAAAGGCATAACAACAACAACAACAGCAGCAACAACAACAAAAACAGCAACAACAACAACATCAGCAACAACAACAACAGTTACCGCCACGTCAACAAGACAAACAGAACAACATGAAAGCAACTATCAACCCCCAAAAAGCTATGAATGTGTTTTAACTTTGAACTTTTTTCGTTCCATTTTTCCATTCTTCTTCTTCATTTTTTTTCTTCTTCTTCATCATCACAAAATCCGCAGCAAAAACAGCAACAGTCATAAAGGCATTAACAACAAACAACAACAGCAGCAACAACAACAACAGCAACAACAACAACGACTAACAACAGTCACAGCCACGACAACAAGACAAAAAGAACAAACATGAAAGCCTCTATCAACCCTCCCAAAAAGCTATGAAAGTGATTTAACTTTGAACTTTTTCGAATCAATCTTCTCTTTTCTACGTTCTTCTTCTTCTTTACTTCTTATTATTATTATTATTATTATTATTATTATTATTATTATTATTATTATTATTATTATTATTATTATTATTATTATTATTATTATTATTATTATTATTTATTAACTCTCTATGCCGCACCCATCCCTTTCAAGAATACATCTTTTTCCGAGAGAAGAAGAGAGAGAAGAGAGAGAGAGAGAGAGGAGAGAGAGAGATGAGAGAGAGAGAGAGAGACGGATGGAGGAGAGAGTGATGGAGAGAGAGGAGAAGTACTTTTTTCAAAACGTATTGATCCATATTTGATAACGATATGGCTCTGTGAAACTATTGAAGGTGCCAATTTACAAATGAGTGGTTCAAGTTGTTGTATGAGTTTATTTTTCCCGCAAGTTAATTTATTTTTTTTTCTCCCGTAAATAAGAGACATACTTACAAGAGTATCAGAATGCTTCTAAACTTTCACCAAAGGAGAACTATTAGATGCCATTGTTACATGTATGGCTGCTGATGCTACAGCATTTCCGATAGATAGAACCTCCTTTAATGAACAATTAGGTGATAATGAATTTTCCCTAAGTTTATTTTTTCTATGTTCAATTAAGATGCTTATTAATACTGGATGGCCTTGATGAGGCTGTAGTTTTCAAGCCGACAATACCATTATATATTATAATTTTATATTATAATTATTATATTATATTATGATTATATTTATTATTATTAATTATATTATTATTAGCATTATTATTATTAAATTTTCTATTTATTTGAGAGATTGGTTTCCCCATTTTCATCTTTAACCTTTTAGAATGTAGATTGTCTCGGTAATGTATGCAGTCTCGCAGCCTAATTATTTTATTTTCTGCTAGCTATATACTTTATCAGTGAAGCGGGCAGGATTCCTAGATAAAGCCTTGAGAGTCGATACCTTATAATATTATATATAATATTATATATATATAATATATATATATATATATAATATAATATAATATATTATATATCATAATATATATATATATAATATATATATTATATTTAGTGCACGTGATAAATGCATTACTGAGGAGAGAGAGAGAAGCAAAAATCCTGGTCCACCATATGTAAGGCATTATACACAAAAACGGGTAGACAAAGTAATCTTTATTTTTTTTTTCCTGCGTTTACATAGGTGTATATATATATATATATATTTATATATAAATATATATATATATATATATACTATATATATATATACTAATATATAAAATATATATATACTATAGTATTATATATATTATATATATATATATAATATATATAATCATATATATATATATATATATATATAGTATATTATATTATAATATATATATATATATATAATATATATACTATAATATATATATATATAGTAAATATTATATATTTAGTATATCGATCACGGCTTATCTCCCAGGATAGTATTAACAGCGAGGTAGTTACAAAGGGGCGCTCCTCAGACTCGGGCTCGGCTACCTGGGCTAAAGATTATTCAACAGGATGGAGGGTTCGGGTAAGGAATTTTTATTTCCTATCTGTGGCGAGAAAATGGAGGATGCGAAAATATATATATAGTATATATATAATATATATATATATATAAGTTTAGTTAGCCTATATATATATATAATATATATATATACTATATATATATTATATATATATATAATAGTATAAGCGAGACTGCATACATTACATTACCGAGACAATCTACATTCTAAAAGGTTAAAGATGAATGGGAAACTATCTCTCAAATAATGTTGTAATATAATAATAATAATAAATAATATAATAATAATTAAAGTAAATAAATAATAATAATAATATATATATGTAATTGATTAAAATTATATAATATAAATAATAATAATAATTAATGAATAATAAATTGTCAAAATGTTAATACGATATTGCTAGCTCAGCGCCGAGGCTTATTTAATAAGCAAATCTTAATTGTAGTAAAAATTAAACTTAGGAAAATTTTCAGTTATCACCTAATTATAATGCATAAATGGTGATTTCTATTTAAAATCGCTGAGCTGCAGCCATAAATTAACAATGGCATCCCTAATAGTTCTCATTTGTGAGAAAGTATAGAAGCAGTCTGATCTCTTGTAAGTATGTCTCTTTTACTAGGGAGAAAAAAAAAATAATTACACTTGCGGAACTACTTACACCTAGACCATTTACTAATTGCACCTTCAACATGAGTTTCACAGAAGCCACATGATTTAAAATATGGATCAAATACGTTTGAAAAAGTACTTCCTCTCTCTCTCTCTCTCTCTCTCTCTGCTGTCTCTCGTCTCGTCTCTCATTCTCTCTCTCTCTAAATCTCTCTCTCTCATCAATCTCTCTCCTCGGGAAAAGAGTATTCTTGAAAGGGATGGGTGCGGCATAGAGATGTTAATAAATAATAATTAATAATAATAATACATACGAATAGGAGTTCTAATATTATATATATAATAATTTTTTTATATTTATATAATAACAATATGGATAAGGATGAAAAGATAATAAGAAGAAGAAGAGAAGAAGAAGAAGAAGAAAGAAGAATATGAAGATTGAAAGACAAGAAAAGAAGAAGAAGAAGATAGGTAGAAGTAAAGAAGACAAGAGAATGATCGAAAAAAGTTCTATATATTTTTTAAAACACTTCCAT
>JABUQX010073068.1:5000-7500 GCA_015478945.1 Trachelipus rathkii
CTTTCACCTGCCATCTAACTCCTTATTCACTCATATGACGATTACTCGACCCTCATCTCTTCAACCTCATTTCAATTCTGCTCCTTCTTTACTTCTAGAATTGCCTCTCGTCTTAATCTTTCCGATTCTATTCTCGCTGATCTGGATAGAATTTCCGGGTGGGTCGTCTGAACCTTGTGAAATTCAATTCTTTAAAAACTCAACTTCTACAAATCTCCCTCTCTAAGACACCTTCCAACTTTCCTATCTCTTTCGACGGTTCTCTCGTCTCTCCTGTTGACAATATATAAACATCCTTGGCCTTAACATAAACAAAAAAATGTCTTGGAAACCTCACATCACAACGGTTGCTAGGGCGCCTCAAGAAACTGGGAGTTCTGTTTAGACCTGCGAGACTTTTTTTCCTCTTCTCAGTTGCCTCCAGCTATACAAGGGCCTCATCCGCCTTGTATGGAGTACTGCTCTCATATCTGGGGGGGCTCTGGTTTCACCCGGCTTTTGGATAGGGTCGAGTCAAAGGCCAAAAGGCTTATAAACTGTTCTGTACTTTCCAGTTCCCTTGACCCTCTATCTTTGCGGCGCGATGTTGGTGCTTTATCTCTTTTCTATAGGTACCGCAGCGGCAGGTGCTCGAGGGAGCTTATCACTCGCGTACCTCCACTTTTACGTCGCCCTCGTAGAACTAGGGGTGCTGTGTCTGCACATGAGTTTTGTGTTGATTTAGGTAACTCCAGGCTAGTTCGCTGCGGTGCTTCCTTCTTTCCTGCCACATCTGTTCTGTGGAATTCTCTTCCATCTTCTGTGTTTCCTGCTGAATTTAATCTCCACCCCTTTAAAAGCCGCGTCCTGTGGCTCATCTGCGTTTTAATTAGATTGTTTTTACTTTTGAAGGGGCGGGGGAACAACCCCCCCCTTGAAAAATATCAAAAACCCCCGAGAGAAAGAGAAAAAAGGAAAAAAAAAAAAAAAAAAAAAAAAAAAAAAAAAAAAAAAAAAAAAAAAAAAAAATATATATATATATATATATATATATATATATATATATATATATATATATATATATATATATATATATATATATATATATATATATATATATATATATATATAATATAGTATATATATAATATATAATTATATATATATAATTTTTATGGCATAAACCGCATAATTATTTGTACACATTTCAGATGACCCTAAGTGGGTTTGAACCCTTACCCTTTAAGATGGTAAACCGAGAGTGTTACATCTTGACCACGATGAGCTTAAAAGGAAACACCACCACTTACCTCTGAAAGCTAACTTGGCTTCTCGAGAGGAGTGAGGCATGTCTTTAGTGGACATCTAAACCTCCGGTGGGTACCCGTTCACACTTGGGTCAGGGGCACACGGGTAATTTTAAACGGGAGCTTCATTTAGTATACATAATTTTGATGCATAAACCGCATAATTATTTGTACATTTCAGATAACTCTAAGTGGGTTTGAACCCTTACCCTTAAGATGGTAAACCAAGAGTGTTACCTCCTGACCATGATGAGCTAAAATGAAACCCACCACTTACCTCTGAATTACCAAGTTAGCTTTCAGAGGTAAGTGGTGGGTTTCCTTTTAGCTCATCGTGGTCAGGAGGTAACACTCTTGGTTTACCATCTTAAGGGTAAGGGTTCAAACCCACTTACGGTCCTCTGAAATGTACAAATAATTATGCAGTTTATGCATCAAAATTAAGTATACTAAATGAAGTCCCGTTTAAAAATTACCCAGTGTTGCCCCTGACCCGAGTGTAAGTGGGGAAATACATTGGAAATATTAAATCACCAAAGTTTATTTTGCAACTTTCTTTAATTTGATTATTCTACTGAGATAGTGGCAACAATAACCGAACAAATATAATACCAACATTTTTTAATTTTTATTAAACCAAAATCTATTTTTTCATTAAAAGTATCTCAATGTCATCAATGCCATATCCCAAGTGACGTGTTTTTCCCAGGTGACGTGTTTTTCCTATACTGAAGGTCAATGTGACTTGGACTAGAAGTTTACTCATTACATTGTGCTTTAGGTTTTTCTTCTCTAGTTTATTATTTTTACTTTTTTACTTTATTTTTAATCTCAAAATGGAAAATTTGACTTACATGTGTAAATAATAAGCAGGCTTCAGCTTTTGACTTAATGAGATTTAATTTCTCTTCTAGCAAAATTAAAATAGCTCATTACACCAACTGCAAAATAGATATTTATAGCGGGTCTTTACTGTTAAAAAATCTTGAGAGATTAACTCATGAGGAACATCTTTAAAGATATTTATAGCGGGTCTTTACTGTTAAAAAATCTTGAGAGATTAACTCATGAGGAACATCTTTTAATGTTTTTGAACTCGTTCGTCATTAAAAATGTATATCAAGCCGCTGCAGGACACCCAACAACCTCTTCCATGCGTTTCCATATTTGACTATTCTCGTTCACCGTTTTCCAGGAAATTCCAGCTCATAAAC
>JABUQX010073068.1:12500-25000 GCA_015478945.1 Trachelipus rathkii
AAAGAAAATGTAATTGAGAAATTCATTTAAAACAATGAGTAAGACATATTCAAATTTTATCATAATTCTGTACTAGATTTTAATAATAACTAAAGTTTTTTATGCCAAATACACTTAAAAAAATAGCTACAAGCGTCGAATTAAAGAAAGGTAAAAAAATAAGCAAGTTTCAATTAAAACAACTTGATAGTTTCTATTTATAAGAACGACAAAAGAACTTTATAAATAATTTAGAACTCAAACAGGGCTTGTCATTATCATTACGTGTTCAAGAAAAAAAAAAAAAAAACATTCTAAGAAATAACAATTAAACTAAGAAATATCAACATGTTTCTACTTTGTCATTATCGCAGTAGCCTAAATTTCTTCAGAAGCATCCAAATGTAATAATTCAGAATGTCATGCCAACACCCAATTGATAAATTGAAAGAAAGACTAAAATAAAATTTCTATAAAAATTTAGCCTAATGATTATTATCGACATGTACTCTCTCGGTTGCAGATACTTGGGTCCATTCAGTAAAAAAACTTTGATATTCATGTATATATATAATTATATATATATATATATATATATATATAATATTATAATATATATATATATATATATATATATATATATATTATATGTATTATATAATATATATATATATATATATATATACTTTAATATATATATATATATATATAATTATTATATATATATTATTATATATATACTTATATATTATTATATATATATATAATTATATAATATAATATATATATAATATATGTATAGTAATAATAATAAATTAATATATATTAATGTATATATAATATATATATATTATATAAGATTTGTGTATTCAAGTAATGATATATATATATAATATATATGATAATAATCATATATATGTTATATATATATTTAAGTAATATAAGTATTAAATATATAAGTATATTATATATATTATTGATCAGTTTAGGAATTAATAGGAGTGTATCTAATATATATATATAAGTATATATATTATATAATATGAATATATATATATATATATTATATATATAGTTATATACTATATTATAGGTACTGATTCTTAATAGGTGAGTATACTATATATATTAATATAGTGTCAATATATATATTTATATATATATAGTAGTTTATATATAATAATTATCATTATATATATATTTTAATATAGTATCTATATATATATATCTATTATAATAATTATATATATATAGTATAGTATATATATAAACGATATATAGTATAATATATATTATATATTGTTATATATATATTATCTATGATATATTAGTATAATATAATATAGGGATATATTATATATATATAGTAGTATATATGTATTATTATAATATATATAATAATATATATTATATAAATATATATATACGTATATATTATATATAGTATGATTAATGAGTGATATAATGATATATGGAATGTATATTAATATTATATATATATATAATAATATATATATATATATAGGTATATATAATTAATATAGAATATATAGTATATATACTATATATAGGGACGTATATAGTATTCATATATTATATAGGGATATATGTATATATATATATATAGTATAGGGTAGACTTTTTATATATACATAATTATATAGTATAATTATGATGATAAAGTCCCTTATATTATATAATGTTAGGTGATATTATAATATATATAGTAATATATAATATATATAGTATGTTATTATAGTATATAATATATAGTATATAGTATATAGTATAATATATTGGATATATATATAATGTAAATAAGAATATATTGAATAAATATATATAATATTATATATATATATATATATATAATTTATATAATAATATATATATAGTATATAAATATAATTAAAGTTTATATATAGTATATATATATATATAAATATATAAGATAATAGTATGTAAGATATAATATAGGTTATATATATATGTATATATGGGATATATAGGTATTATGATAGTATATTAGGTATATCATTATATATGTTATATATAATTATATATATATATAGTATTTTAAATATATATCTATATATATATAACTATATATATATTATAATATAATATATATAGTTATGTATATATATAATATATTATATAATATAGTATATATAATATATTATGTATATTATATATATAGTTGTATGATAGGTGAGATTTATTATATATTATATGGTATATATAGTAATATATATAGTAATATATATATATATATAAGGGGATTATTAGGGTTATATATATATATATAGTATAGTATATTATATATATAGTGTGAGTTTTATATTATATCACATATATATATATATTATATTTATATATATAATATTATTATATATATAATATATATTATATAATATATATTATATATATATATATATTTAGTATATATATATATTACTATATATATATATATAGTATTATATATATAATGTAGTATTATTCCTATATTGAATATATTAATATATACTCATATTATTTATAATATATATAATATATATATGAAATATGTATATATTATTATATATATTATATATATATTAATAATATATATATAATAATTATATATATATATAATATTAATATATAATATTAGTATAATGTTGTAATGGGTATTCAGTGTGTGAAAGTAGCACCAGCCTCCACTGAACAACCAAACATTTATCCTAACCACAACTAGGCTCTTAAAGTGCATACAACCCGCAAGTGGTGAAGCTGGACTCCATCTTCTCAATGCGATTTAATAAATAAAAAATATTGTTTAATGAATACAATATGATTGGTGATTCCTTTATAATACCTTTCCTTAATAAATATATTATAAAAATTTTAAACTCGATTGAAAGGGTAAGAAAAGGATCGATCGATCTTCTTGTATAAATGATATTGGCAATATCATTTACGAGAAATGACCCTTCGTGATATTGTAGGGTGCGGCAACATAACTTCTTTATTTGAAATGCGCGCCAATCAGGCTGTAGGAGTCGGAGCGCAGTGGACGTTTTGTTTCAAACCGAGAGACGTGGTTCATAAATTTTTTGTTCTGCTACCACGGCTAAGTTGCATAATCATGCGTTTGGAACAGTGTGGAACGTGCGTGTTGCGGTCGAGGCCCTACTTCTCCAAACGAGGCCTCTGTGATTCAAGTTAACCCAGCGCGCCTTCCCGTAATCGCGTTCAAATAGACCCCGTTGACCCATCTACCGTGTGACCGTGGAGATCGATTTGTAGCATGGTCACACACGTTCAGTACAAACCGCGAGTGCGACAAGACGAGACTGGGGTTTCCCTCGGCCCATCAGATACCTCTGAAACCATTTGCAGGCCAGTGAGAGCGTCAATTCTTGCATCCCCACGGCGTTCTGGCCAAAGCATTGCGCTCTCCCCTGTATGAAAAGGCCGGCTCTATTTCAGTGAGGCAACATTCTTCAAACTAGGCCCTCCGTTATCGCATGTCGTCCACAAGGTTGGAGATTGTGCATTGAACTATCCGAACGCAACTTCAATTATCGGAGGAAAGCATTGAGGCGCTTCTCGCAAAATCGTGTTCCTCGAGGTGACATCCATTTTGTTGTTTTCAGCTGTATTGTATGCCCATTTTTCCACTTGATATGGATGCGTCAACAAAACAGACTATATCTGCTACTTGGACTGGTACAACCAAATTTCCCCTGAGAATTGCATCAACTGGCCCGCTGCATTCGACCTAAAGGTCATCTTAGTGCTGTGTGCATTTATTCCGCTATTTTTTTTCATGGTTTTGTTTGAAGAAAATGTAGGTCACTTTGTGACATGCTGTAATTCAGACCTGTAATGTGAACCATCGTGGCGCTGAATATCTTTTCTACCGTCTCTTTATGAATTGGATCTTAGGGACATTGTGGTTCTAAGGACGAGCAACGGCTCACACTTTCGTAATGGCAATGGTCGAATTGAATGTTTTGAGAGACCTACTTGTTCGCGGATGCGCCTTAATTCTCTATTACTGGGCAGATTTGGTGTGCTCAGCTCCTGTCTTTCTTCCCTCTTATTGATCTCCCTGTTCATACTCTTTCTGTGGGGTTGTCCTGAAAATCTCGCGTTTCATGTCAATCCGTTCCGAGTGGACCCTGACCAGCCTGTAAGGTCCAACATGCAGGCCAATATTAACCCAAACATATCCCGTTGCTATTTCTGATAATGGGCAATGACAAATAAGCCAAATAATATTCGGCTTTATTCAGTGTATGAGTATGGATCATTTGTGGGTAGGCCCCTATCTGTATATGATTTAAAACTTGTAAAAACATTACTTTAAGATTATGTTACCTACATATAATATAAAAAATCAAAATCAATAACATGTGTTTCATTGCTTTTTTTACCTAAAAAGAGAAGTTTTTCCGCTCTCTCTTATTATAACCCCTTGTTTATTAGTTTTAAAAAATTTATTTTCTGTCAAATCTCTAAAATTTGAAATAGGAGGATAGATAAAGTAAATAGAATGTTACCTGGTGACAATATTATAAAGCATCAATAATATTTTCTGCTTTAATATGCTTTTCTCTGTGAATAGATCATTTGATGGAATTGCTGTATTCGACGCGTTCCGCCGCTATATTGTATATTTATAATAATAATAATTATAATATTTTTATTACGGAATTCAATGTTAAATTTACATTAATACTATTAAATTGTTTATGGACTAACCACAATATTTGTTCCTTTGTGTTAATTCATATAGAATACCTAAACAGCATTATTATATTATTATTATTATTATTATATTTATTAAATTATATTATTATTATATTATGTATATTATTATATATTATTAATTATTATTATTATTATTATTATTTATTTTATTATTATATTAATATTTTATATAATATATAATAATCATAAATAATAATAATAATAATATATATAATATATATTATTGATAATTAATTATAATAATATGAATTAATAATAATAATATTAAAATTAATAATAATAATATAATAATAATAATTAATAATTATAATAAAAATAATTAATAATACTAAGTCAACCAATAATAATTAATGATTAAAATATATAATAACATAATAATTAATATATATAATAGTAATAATAATAAAATCATAATAATTAATAATAATTAATAATAATTAATTAATAATAATAATAATTATAATAATAATAATATATAATAATAATATATAATAAGTAATAATAGATATAATATAATAATAATTAGATACATTTAGAAATGAGATATGATAATACGGAAAGTAATTAATATAATAATAATATATACTAATTAATAATTATATATAATAAATAATTATAATAAAATAATAATAATTAATATAATAATATTAATAAATAATAATTAATAATAATAATGTAATATATAATAATTAAATTAATACCATAATATATATAAAATAATAATACTAATATTATAATAATTAAATAATAATAATAATGAATATAAGATATCAGAATAGATGATCGATTGGGATCCTGTATGATGTAATAATAATAATAATAATGATAATTAATAATAATAATAATATAATCGAATAGATGAATAAAATAAGTAATTAATATGGATAACTAATAATAAATAATAATAATACATAATAATGTAATAATAGATAATAATAATATATTGTATAAATAATAATGATAATAAAAATATAATAAAAGTAGTGGTTAATTAATACTTAATACGCAATTCATAATGAGAGTAATAAAAAATAATGTATCTAGCATATATCATGTTATAAAAATAATATTCCTATCAATGATTTACTAATGAATAAGAATATAATTAATTTCTTAAATAGCTTTGAAGTAACGATACTAAGAAATTTGAATAGTTGAATTAAGTAATAATGCATAATAGAGTAGATAATGAAGCAATAATAATAATAATAACGATAATATAATAATAATAATAAAATGAATAATAATAACATAATAATAATTTATATAATAAATATAATTAATAATAATTATAATAATAATAACAATAATAATAATAATTATAAATATAATAATAATATAATAATAAAATAATAAATAATAATAATATGATATAAAATTAATAATAATAATAATAATAATAATAGATAATGAATAGTGGATATATAATATATAATATGTATTATTATTATATTAATATCTATTATTGTTATTAACTATTATTATTATTAGTTATATTATCTATTATTAATTAATTAATTATTATATTATTTATATTATGATTATTATAGATCGTAATTATTCAATAATATAATAATAATATATTATAATGATATTAATAATATATAAAATATAATAATAATAATAAATCAATAATAATAAAATAATAATTAATACTAATAATTAATAATATAAAAATATAAAATAATATAATAATAATATAATAATAATAATAGATAATAATAATCAATAATAATAATAAATATAAACTTTCTACCCCTTGTGCACACGCTATTCTTTATATGTGTGTCGTAACGGGATCCTAAGTATCATATAATATATATAAAATATTATTATATATATATATAAATATAAATATATATAATATATATAAATATATATATATAATAGAATTATATAATAATATATAATATATAATATATATATATATATATTGTACAGAGTGATTCAAAACCCTACAACAAAACTCGATGGCTGAAGCAAAACGAATAAGGAACATTTAATTGTTAAATAACTATGTTTGTATGACCTTTTCGTTTCTCAAAGTGACGGAATGATGATAGGTTACACTATTTTATTGTTGTGTGACGCATCGCATGTAGGTTACCGACCGATTTAGGTTATCTCAATTTTAATGTGTTTCATCAACTCGTACATGTGAATTTGCTTAACGTCTTTCGGGAAATCCGTGGCAATATACCTTTACCGTTGCCCAACTCTTATCGTTGATTCAGTACAAGGGTAGCATCGATTAACGAATGGATCACTACACTCTTCCCCAGTTATAACCGACATGGTAATGTGTTACGGTCGGCGAAACGGAATGCGAAGAGGCACCTCAAAATGTACCGGAGGGAATCGGTTTCCACCAGAAATCACCTCCCACCACAAATGTTTGCTCTCCTTTCCATCATCGCCTTCGAGATAAGGGCACTCGCCCCCGTGCATGTGGAGCGCCGTAATACGAAGGACTCCTGCTTTTGAAGAAGAGGTGCTTGAGAGAGTCGCCAATGACCCGTCGACTAGACGTTAAACGTACACACATGTACTCACGCACAAAACACACACTTAAAATGCTGAGTAACCCTAAATCGTCGGTGAATCTACATGCGAAATTCGTCATACAAACATAAACTAGTGTAACCTTACATCATCGTAAACTTTGAAACCGAAGCGTCATTCAACAATACGTTTTTGAACAATAATGTTCCTTATCGTTTGCTCTATCAGTTCTCCGAGTTTGTCGCAGAGGTTTTGAATCATCCTGTATATATAAATAATATTGTATATATAACACAAAGTAATAATAATAATAATAAAAATAATCATTAATATTAATATAAAAATAATATATAATAATAATAATAATAATAATATTAATAATAATAATAATAATAATTAATAATAAAATCAATATAATTACATAATAATAATAATATAATAATGATAATAAAATAATAATAATAATAATTAAATAATAAAAATATAATATAATAATAATAAGATAAATAATAAAAATAAAATAAAATAATAAAATAATAATAAATAATAAAATAATAATAATAATAAAAATATAATAAATGGTGAAATAATATTTGAAGTAATAATAATAATAATAATAATAATAATAATAATAATAAAATAATATAATATAATAATAATAATAATAATAATATAATAATAATAAATAATAATAATATAATTAATAAGAAGAATATAATAACAAAAATAAAATAATATTATATAGTGAAAGAAAATAATAATAACGAATAAATATATTATAAAAATAATAATAATAATATAATAATCAAGAGATTTTACCAGGGGCGAAAGCTTAATAATTAATAATAACAATAAATATAATAATATTAATTATATTATTAATATATTATTATTATTATATTATTATTATTATTGATTATTATTATTATTTATTATATTATTATTATTATTATTACATTATTATTATTATTATAATTATTATTATTATTATTTATTATTATTAATTATTATATTTATTATTATTATTATTATTTAATGATTATTATCTATTATTATTATTATTATATAATTATTATTAATTATTATATATTATTATTATTATTATTATTAATTTTTATTATTATAATATATTATTATTATTATTATTATTATTATTATATATTATTATTGTATATTGTTATTATAATATAAATATAATAATAAAATATAAATAATATAATATAATATATAATAAATAATAATAATAAATAAGAAGTAACATTAAAATGAATAATAATAATAATAATAATAATAAAATAATAATAAGAAATAATAATAATAATATATAATAATAATAATAATAATAATAATAATAATAATAATAATAAAAAATAATAATAAAATAAAATAATGAATAATAATAATAATAATATATATAATAATAATAATAATAATAAAATAATAATAATAATAAGATAATAAATAATAATAAAAATAAAATAATAATAATAATAATAATAAAGTAATAATAATAATATAATAATAATAAAATAAATAATATATAATAATAATGAATATAATAATATATAAATATAATAATAATAATTAATAATAATAATAATAATATAATAATTATTATATATATAAGAATAATAATAATATAAAATAAAATAATATATATAATAATATTAATAATAATAATAATAATAATATATAATAAATAATAATAATAATAATAATAAAATAATTTAATTAATAATAATAAAATAATAATATAAATAATAATACTGATATATATAAAATAATAATATATAATAATAATATCTAATAAAATAATAATAATATAATATAATAATATATATAAGTAGAGTCAGCTGACTGACTCGCATTTTCTTATAGAAATTTTCGTAAACTGGGAATCTAAATATTTATATATATATAATAATATATATATATATATAAATATATATAATATATATATATATATATATTATATAAATTATATATATATTATAATATATATTATATTATAATATATATATTAATATTATGTATATATATAATATTATATATAATTTATTATATTATATATATAATATATAAATATATATAATATATTATATATTATATATAATTAGTATATATATAATTAATATATATAATATTTAATATATATATATAGTTAGTAATTATATATATTATAAATATATATATATAATACTATATATATAGTATATATATATATATATATATTATATAACATAATATGTATATATAAATATATTAATAAATATAATATTAATATATAATAATTATATTATATATATAGAATATATAATATATATTATATAATATATATATAAATATATATATATTATATATATATATATTTTAGTAGTTATATATAGAGGATATACTAATATATTTGACTGTGTAGAATTTATGAATTTCAGGATAAAATTTGGTACACATATGGCTTGAAGTGTGTATAATACAAAAAAAGGGTTGTTTTAGATTGATATTTCAAATAGGTGTTGGCAGTCCCCAAAAATCCCAAAAAGATTAACATGGAATATTTCTGAAGATAATCCAGCAGAGAATGGAATTTCCTTTTCAGGATAGATAGATTATGTTAAAACGAAGATAATGGTGCAAATTCCATGTAAATTGGTCCAGTAGAAGTTTGAGTCAAGCAATTTAGGCTGAAAAAAATCAATGGTATCTGAAAAAGCAATTTTTTCCGGAAAACGTTTTTGCTAAGATTTTTACTTTTTTCTAAATTTTTTTAGAAAAAAGTAAAAATGTTCAGCAAAAATGTTTTCCGGAAAAATTGCTTTTTTTCAGATACCATGGAATTTTTGTCAGCCTAAATTTCTTGACTCGAACTACTACTGGACCAATTTACATGGGACTTGTACCATTATGGAAAATAAATCCTTTTTTAGGAGAGGGTCCAATTATTGTTTCGGGCTGAGCCCAATTTCCCCCCCCCCTTAAAAATGGACACAAAATTCGTAATTTTCAGCCAATTTTGACCATATAAACACAAAACTGTATTTTTTTTACCTCTAAAACGTCGTATTCGAGTGTTTTTCTGTGTCTTTAGTCATTGTTTTGGTATTTTCAATTTTTGAGAATCTATGTTTTTGACATTTGTCGAAACTACTCCTAAACTACTTTTCGAAATGACTTCAAACTTGAATAAATACTCAATTATTGGAACTATATCCTTAAAAAGTGTAGGAATGGAATTTTGAAATTTTACCCCATATCTGAACATTGGTCGATTTTCAAAACCTACTATTTTTGGGTTTTCAAACTGAAAAATTGGGATATTTTTTTTCCTATATTATCCGATCTGCATAAAATTTTCTAAGGACTTTGATGTCGAGAGAGTTGCAACATTTCTTTACCTGATATTGGTTCTTTTTGTATAGATCATATTTTTTTGCATTGTTTTCTTGGATATAAATTTCAAAAAGATTTGTGTTTTGGGATATTTGTAAAAAGAATTTTCTTTGACATACAAAAAAAAGGTATCCTTAAGAAAAAAGGTGTATCACGTCCGACTATGCAAGCTCTGAAGAAAATTTGATGTTTTGAAGGTTTAAGTAGAAAAAAAATATATCAATATTGTTCCTTTTTTCGATAAGCGATAAATATATTTGAAAAAGTGATATATATATATACTATTATGTATGTATATATATATATATATGTATATATATATTGAGTTATATATATATTTAGTATATTTATTAAATATATTATTACGCATATGTATATATATATTTTCTAGTGTTTTTTATTGTATCTTTAGTAGGATATTAAAAAGGTTTATATATATATATATATATATATATATATTATATTATATATATATAAATATTATTAAATAAATTATTTATAGATATAAATATTATATATAATATTATATAATATGTATATATATACTTATTATATTATATATATATATATAATATATATATATATATATATAATATATATTATATAGTAGGTTATATTATAGTATATATTATATTATATTAATATAAGTGATGTATTAATATATATATATATTTTTATATTATATAATTTATATATATATTAGTATATAAATTATATATATATATATAGTAGTATATATATATATTATAATAAATATTTTTGTATATATATATATTAATATATATATATATATATATTATATATATATATTAATATTATAATATTATATTATATATTAAATATTTGGATATACTATTATAGTATATATATACTATAAATATATATATATATACTATAGCTATAGCTTATATAATTATATATATATATATATATATATATTTTGGCTCGCATTAATTTTGCTCTACTTTTCATTCTGCCCGCCTTTGGGTTGTGGTAGTCCAACTGCTTGCATCACTCCTTCCTTACACCAATCGCTATTACTTAAAATGGACACTACTCTTCTGAACTCTCTCTCTCTCTCTCTCCTCTCTTCCTCTCCTCTCCTCTCCTCTCTCTTCTCCTCCTCTTCTCCTCTCTCTCAACTCTCTCTCTCTCTCTCTTACAATGGACACTACTCTTCTGAACTCTCTATTCGATGTACCTCCTCTTTCGAAGAGAGGCCGTTCAACTCGTCTTTCCACAACAATCTCTTCCTTTCTCTATTAAACTCTCTAATTCTCACGATTAACCGCTATGCTCAAAACGTGTTGATTCATTCATCGTTATCATTGATGTCTAACTTGATTAAAATCATGTAGACGAGTGTTGCATCGTAAGCTAGATCAGCTCGCTCGAATCAGGATACATCGTAAGAGTATAGTGCTATACGCCCTAAAGAATCACTTGCTTTGACTAACACACTTTAAAACGACGATATATTATAATTTATCATATATATATATATATATTATATATATATATATATATATAATAGTATATATATAATATATATATATATATAATATTAATATATATATATATATATATTATATATATATATACTATTCTAAGTGGATAAAACGTAAGAAATGCATTTTAAGATCCGAGGGAAAAAATCGGAAATAAGAGATTTTATTTATTTTAAAGTAAAATTTGTGAAGTTTCATAAATGTCTTAAATGAGATTTTTTTCATTTCAAAAATTATTTTATCTTGTACATAGTTAAATTATTTTTTCATAAGTAATTTATTGAGTTAAATGAAAAAAACTAAGCAATACCATAGGGTAGATGGCGAGCAGGTGCGTACATGCCATGGCAGACCTCTCGCTGAAGC
>JABUQX010073068.1:30000-33696 GCA_015478945.1 Trachelipus rathkii
TAATAATTAATATAAATTATATCATTTTAAATATGAATATTAAAATTATATTTAATTAGAATTAATAAATTAATATTAATATTAAGTTCATAAGAACATAAATTAATTTAATATTAATGAAAACAAAAAATAAAAATAAAAATGCTATTAAGCAGTAAGGTTCATTCTATTTATTATTTTATTTATTAATATAATATAATATTTAATGATGTAAATAATATTAATTATTAATATTATTATTAATATTGAATATTAATTTAATATTAATATTAATATTAATATTAAATAATTATATTAATTATTATATTAATATATATTAATATTAATAGTAATATTAATATTAATAGTTAATATTAATCAATAATAATAATATTAATATTAATATTAGATATAATATTAATATTTAAATATAGAAATATTTATAATTAATTTAAATAATATTAATATCATTGCAATTATAAAATGCATGATCATCATTTATTAATATTAAAATTAATATATATATACTAATATTAATTTAAATATTAATATTAATATTAATATAAATATTAATATTAATATTAAATTATATTAATATTAAATTATCATTAATATTAATATTTATATTAATATTAAATAATATTATTATAATATTAATTTATATTATATTAATTTAATATTAATATGATATATAATTAATATTAATCATATATTAATAATAATAATGATTATATTAATATTAAATCATTAATTATTAATATTAATATTATTATTAATAATAATATTAATCATTAATATTTATATATAATAATATTATATTAATATTAATATTAATATTAATATTAATATTAATATTAATATTACATATTATATTAATATTAATATAATATTAATATTAATATACATTTAATAATAATATTTATTAATATAATATATAAAATTATTAATATTTATATTAAAATTTATATATAATATTAATATTAATATTAATATTAATATAATATTAATTTAATATATTTAATATTATATAATATTAATATTAATATTAATATTAATATATGAATTAATATTAACATTAATATTAATATTAATATAATATTAATATTAATATTATTTTATATTAATTTATTAATATTAATATTAATATTATTTTATATTAATTTATTAATATTAATATTAATATTAATTTTTATATTAATATTAATATTAATATTACTATTAATTAATTATATAAAAACAGTATTCATATAATATATTAATATTAATATTACAATTATATTAATATTAATATTAATTTAATATAAATTAATATTAATGTTTAATAGGAAAATAAATATTAATGATTAATAATTAATATTAATATTAATATTAATATTAATATTAATAATAATATTAATATTAATAATAATATTGTGTTCTGTACTACTACACACTACTACTACTCACTACTAATTACTCTACACTACTACTACTACTACTACTACTACTCCTACTAACTAACTAATCACATAATCTAAAAATCATCAATAATTGTATTTATCATAAGAAATAAAAAAAAATAATAATAAAATTCAACAAATGAAATAGCAGCAAAAACCATGAACTTAACAATTTATTGAGTTAAATGAAAAAAATAAGAATATAAATTAATGAGCTGATGACAATATGTGTAAAATACGATAAATATTAAGTGAACTAACAAAAATTTACAGAAAGAGTAAAATAATAATATATAATAATAATAATAATAATAATAATAATAATAATAATAAATAATATAATAATTAATAATATAAATAATCATAATACTGATAATGATAATGATACTAATTAACATTTAATTTAAAATTATTATAAGAAAGCAACATAAAATAATAATATAATAATAATAATGAATAATTAATAATAATAATAATAATAAATAATAAAAATAATAATATAATAATATATAATAATAATAATATATAATATTCAATATAATAATAATAAATAATAATGATAATAATAATAAAAAAAAATATAAATACTAATAAAATAATAATAATAATAATAAATTAAAAAAATAAAAATAATAAAATAATAATATTAATAATAATAAAATAATAATCTAATTAACATAAGATAATAATAACAAGCATAAAAATCAAAAAAAGAACAAAGCTAAAAGGAATAAGTATAATAATAATAAAAAATACTAATTAATAATAATAATAATAATACTAAAATTATAATATTAAAAAATATAATTAAAATTTAAATATAATAATAATAATAATCAATATAATAATAATATAAATAATAATAATTAAATAATAATATAATAATAATAATAATAATATAATGAATCAATAATTAAAATTAATAATAATAATAATAAAATAAATTAATAATATGAATGATAATAATAAAAATTTATTCTTATTTTTATTAATAATAATAATAAATAAATAATAATATAATAGAGATAATAAAAATTAAATAATAATAATAATATAATAATAATTAATAATAATAATGAATAAATAATAATAATAATAATAATTAATAATAATCTCATAATAAAATAATAATAATAATAAATAATAATAATAATAATAAATAATAATAATTAATTAAATAATAAAAATAATAATGAAAATATAAAAATAATAATATAACAATAAGGTATATTATATAAAATAATAATAATGATAGTATTAATAATATATTGTTTACTCCCAATGGATTTTGTCTGATTTTTAAGGAAGAAGAAATATGGTAAAACATTAATCAAATCAAAATCAAAAAAATATGTTATTCAAGAATAACGTTACAATTTTCATCCTTTAATAGAGATACAAATAATTTTATTAATATTTACATTTCAATAAGCCAATAAATTAGGATGCAATTTCATTCCTATCTGAAATGGGTCTACCTACTAATTGCACTCTCAGTGTTTGTGTCCTTTGAGCCCCGATAACAATACATTCAATTTCTTATATTCATCATTTGTAATCTACAGTTACTATTTGAGCATCTAACATACGCTGAGCCTTCCTGTTCGAATAGTGTGATTTAATTGTATTAAATTTACAATAATAATAATGGTATTAGCTAGATTTTACGTAGGTTTATCAGGGTAGTAGCTATGAGTTTTTTCATAGCTCAATAATTTGTTACAATAATAATAAAATAATAATAATAAAATAAAATAATAAAATAATAAATAATATCAATAATAATAATAAATATAATAATAATATTAATACTATATAATAATATATTAAAATATAATAAGATCAATAATATTAAATAATAATAATAATAATAATAATAATAGAAATAATAATAATAATAAATCTAATAATAATAATACTAATAATCATAATAATAATAAAATAATAATAATAATAATATAATAAATTTAGCTCAATAAAATAATAATATGAATAATAATATATAAAAATAATTATAATATAATAAAATATAATAATAATAATAATATATAATAATAAATAATAATAATAATAATAACAAAAATAACAATTAAAAATAATTAAATAAATAATAATAATATATATAATAATAATAATAATAATAATAATAATATTAATAATCATAATAATAATAATAATCAAAATAATAATAATATAATAATAATAATAATAATAATAATAATAATAATAATAAGTATGAATAATGATAATAAAATGAATATACGAATATTAAATGTAA
>JABUQX010073069.1:0-15000 GCA_015478945.1 Trachelipus rathkii
CAGTTATCGTTCACCGAAAACATTTCTGGCATCAACTCAACCAACTCTTAACCTCCTCATGAATATATAAAAGTGGTCCTGGAAGTACACCATCGACTTTTTCCTCATAACTTAAACTTGCCACTGTGACATCACAATACTGACGGTAGGCTAAAACAGTAAAGGAACAAGCAACCAGACAGAGGAAGTGAGCTACACCAATAAAGTCAAAACAACTTCAATCCCCAAATACAAAAATAACACACACAGAAAGCTTCAACCGCAGCACGAGACGACAGGCAGACGGAGACGAACAGAAGACAGAAAAAAATGAAATGTCATTATAAAAGGTATTCCATATTTTTAGCTATTTGCTCACATCGGAAGTTTTAACTAACTTATAAACATATATATATAATATATAATATAATAATACTAATCACTACAATACTAACACAACTAATATTATATGATATACCACATCAACTATAACTAACCTATACTAATACTATATATATATTATATATATATATATATATATAAAATATATTATATATTATTATATATATATATATTATATAATATATATATATAATATACATACTACTATACCTAAATACTACTATATATATATAATATATATATATATATTATATATATAAATATATATATATATATAATATAAAACACACACACACAACACAACACACCACACCACACCCACACACCACATCACACACCTCACACACAACACCCAACAATGCACACACAACACACACTTATATATTATATATACTATAACATAATCAATACTAACTAACACTATAATACATACCCATACATAATACTATATTATATATATATAATATATATACATTTTCATAGAACTGATATATAATAGCTATATAAATATATTACGTACAAATATAAATAATCACACATCCATACAAAATCTGTATTAATTAAAAATCACATATATATATACATATATAATATCACTCACCCTACCTATAGGTCTCATATGACGGTACTACCTATACAAATAAGTTAAAAACTTCTATTTTTTTGGATACAAGTTAATGAGAGTCGCATACTTACATAATATATATATATAGTGATATAATAATAATAAAGATAATACTATAATATATATAACTACTATAAACTAGCTAATCAATATAAATATAACATAAAACATCTATAATAATAGATACTCTTTCGCAGTCCAACACTAAAATATACAGGCGTTGTTGATCTCTGGATGATATAATTATTAAATATTATTAAATTATAAAAATATTATTAAAGGCATAATTAACTAATTAATAATATTATGATAAATTCAAATATAAATATAAATTAAAATATTAATACACTTAATTATTAATATTATATTACGTATATTATATATATTATAAAATTTATATAATATATTATTATAGTAAATATTTAATATATTATATATATATTAATTTGTAATATAAAATATTATATAATTATATATATATAAATTTACGGTATCTGATACTTATTAAATAGATTACACATACGAATATATATAGTACTGGATTTATACTTACGAGCCTATATATATACTATTTATTATACATTCTAATTATTCTATATATTATATATATATATACTATATATTATATATTATATATATATAGTTCAATATACTAATTCGTATATACCAAATATAGTATTATTAATAAACTACAAATTATAATCTATAATAATTATATTGTAAATTCCTTTATAACAACATATAGGTACTAAACATACTCACATTTATATTCAAATTATATAGTAAATATAATATTATAGTATAAACTCATAAATATAGTTATATATATATATATACTCATAATAAATATATATATATATATATAGTATAAATAAAGTATGCCTAATAACATAACATATATATATATATATATATATATAAATAATACTCATATAAGACTATATATTATATAATATATATATATAATACTATATATATCATACTACGTAAAATATATATTAGTATACTACCATATACAAAAGTAGGTATAATATATTTATAATAATTATTATATATATATTAACTATTAGTAGTTTAAGCATTATATACTAATTAAATTAATAATATTATATAATATAGTTAATAAATAATAATTATGTAACCCTTTTAGCGAATAATACTAAGTATATATTATATATATATAATATATCAATAATATATCTATATGTTTATATATAAGTACTATATATAGTGATAAATTATAGTTATATTATATATAGATTATGAGTGAATAGAATAGTATATACAAATAGATATACTATAGTTATATAATATTAATAATATTATGAATTTTATAAATTAATAATTAATAAAATCCTTTAATAACTATATACTATATATATATATTATATATATCATATAATATACCAATAAATAAATTATTAAATAGGTATATATAAACTATAAATAATAATAAACTAAGTAGCAGGTGTAAATTACAATTACAACACTACTGCTTAAAATAATTAATATACCATAAACTAATACTCTCTCGGTTGTGCGGTATTCACGTCTTGATATCAAATATCTCGTAATTATGAGAACAGAATCAAATTTATGCAGAATTCTATAAAATCTCATTTCGAATGATAAATAAGGTAATAATTAATTATATATATATGAATATTGAAAGTAATATATAATAAAGATAAATAATAATAAATAATAATAATAATAATAAAGATTAATAAAAATAATTAAGAACAATAATAATAATACAACAATAATAATAAAATAATAATATAATAAAATAAACAAAAAATACTTATAATAATAATAATAATAGAGAAATAAATAATAGATAATAATATATAATAATAATATATATTCCATCTGATTTATAAATCAAAAATTAAAATCATAATAATATAATAACATTTCTAAAAGTGTTGGTTCACCGAGTTCATTAAATTTTCCAAAAAAATCAACTTTCTTATATTATGCCATCTATTCTCTTAAATTATATTTTTAAAAAATTCATAAATTTAAAAAATATAAAGATGGAAACAAATTTTATGGTAAAAGTGCCAAAGAAACTTAATATTTATATACATTAGCTCATAAAGAGAACCAATTATCTTCTATGGGTATTTAAAAAGCCTCATTATCAGTTTATAAATTTATTAAATTACTACTAGTAGAAATGAAAGGCTTTGAAGTCTATGTTCAAATTTAATTTCCTTGGAACAACGAATATGAATGGAACGGAAATCGTTCAAATAGATATAAGTAGTACTTAATGATAAAGAAAATTTATCTATTTATATATTATATATATATATAATATATATATATATATAATAATTATAAATATATATATAATAAATCTTTATAAATCTTATAATATATATATATATATATTTATTTTATATATACTATATAATATATATAAACATATAATAACTATGATATATATATATAAATATAATATATTTATAATATATAGTATTTATTTATAAGTATTTAATATATATATAGTCAATTAGCCAGGATTAGTAATATAATATTATCCGCTAATTAATATATATACCTAATAGGCTATATATATATGGATCCTAGGCGATGGGATATACCGCTAGTAAATAACTCAGTGATTGATATGAGAGGTATTAAATTATTAATATATATATTAATAATCATATATAATTAATATATTATTATATAATTACTATATATATAATATATATATATAATATATATAAATAATTAATTATATATATTAATAATAATGTATATTATAATAATATATATATATATATTATATATATATATATATATATAATAAATAATAATATTATATATATAATATATATATATAATAATAATATATATATTATAATAATAATTAAAATATATAATAATTATATTATAATAATTATAATAAATTATGATATATATATAATGCATATATATAATATAATTAATTATTAAAAATATATATATTTATATATAATAATATATTATTTATATATTAATATTTATATATTATTAATAATTATATATATAATATATATAATTAATTATATATATTATATAATATATTATAATTATATAAAATATTATAATCAGATAAATTGCGTCTTACACAGAGAGGATCGGTAAAAAGCAATACATAATGGAGGTAAATGCAAGGAATATAACAGAGCTACGACTAATTACAAAATCATATTATTATATCTTATAGAAACACAGTACGGTTACAACACAGGTTAATATTAACTTTAAATTTAATATTTTTCAAAAGCAAATTTATGAAAAACTCTCTCATCTCTCGTATCTAATCTCAGGTCCTTTAAGTCGATGCCCCATTTCGGTCACTCATCGATCTATGGCTCACTCGAATCATCTCTAATACAAAACACATCATCTTCAAAAATCTAAAATCATACTAAATTCTTTCTGGACTTCTTTCCGCTCCTTTCAATCTGGGTAATCCTCTCCTTCCTATCCATACATATCTTACTATCACACACACAATGCACACACAAATACATAATAACTCAAGAATAATATATAATAGTAAATATATATAATTATAATAGTATTAATATTTAAATATTATATTATTAAAAGAATTTACGTTTTACAAAATAGTATATTATTATTTAATAAATTAATTTAGGTTATATCAAATATCTATTTGATTTATTACTAAATCAAGCCTTTTAGTTTTAATTATATAATTTAATGATTGAATGCAGAAGGATTCAATAAATATTACTGATATTTTTTATGATAGATTTATATAATGTATATCAAAATTAATGTATATAATTATATCGTTAATGTATAATAATGAATAATAAAATTTAATATATAATTACCTCAATATCTTATTAAATAACTTAAACTAAATAATATTATATTTATTTTATGTTATATATTATTATATATAAATATACTATATATCGTATTCTAAAGGGATGATTCCCTGACTTAGGAACGAAGTCAATCTAAATAGTAAAAATATTATTATTAACTTGAATAAATATCTAACTGATTCCTCTATCTTTTTCAACACAAGCCGTACTGGAAAATGCGAGAGTATAGTAGTTTGAACATTACTCACGAATTAAAGATTGAGAACTTTAATGAAGAAGAACCGAATATTAATAATAGTAATAAGCATTTGTTTGCCAGTCTTATAAATATAAGACTTTTGTGTTACGTATTAAGTATGATTGTCGAAAGTTTTGAGAGTATACTCCTGATCCCGTTACAAATAGCATTTATATAATATATATATATTATTATATAATATATAAATATTATTTATTATATTTATATTAATTAATATAATATATATATATAAATATAATATAATTTAATTATATATATAATAATATAATATATATATATATAATATAAAATATATATATTATATATATAATATATAATATAAAAATAATAGTCAACAACTTATCTCATACCCACAAGAGTGAGGGGTATAAAGTAGTGCGTAACATTTGAGCAATAGGAAACAGCAAAGGTTAAATTCAGTAAAAACAGTAATAGATTCAGATTATATATTTGAGTTTCTATAGTGCAATAAATATGTATATAACCAACCAGCAATTTACCGACCTATATAAAATACTTTAATAATAGTGAGAACAAATCGATATAGCCTGTCAGAAATAATAGGATCCACTCTAGAGGCTGATCATCGAGGCAACAATTCGGGAAATATTTTAAAATAATTATTTAAAAGCTTGCAGCATTTGACATCCTCATAATCAGAGCATTCAAAATGTTCAAGTGATTCATATCAGAAATAGTCCTCAGGAAGACAGATGCCACACGACCAAATACACCAGACACTCAAATGCATATCAAATCGTAAGATCCAACGTAACAACCTATCATATAGTAAAAAGAAAAGAAATAAAAATAATTATTACTCAAGCAACTCTCATTGCCATGGTCCTACATTTAATATTGACTCAACCTACCTCTACGGCATATAAGGCCTGTAACAGTACTCAGATCACACTATTACATTTCAGGTTTCCTATTAGCGCGGTCGAACACCACACTTAAGCTACACTCACTCACTAATTACAACATAAACGCATATAAAAATTAAAACGAGAGAGAGATCTATATGCTCGGCTACCTCCGTACACCGGGGACAGACAGTAAGAGGGACCGATTTCTCAATTCTCTTATCTTTAATACTCACCTGCTTACTCATGTGCGCCCTTCGGATCAATTCCACACACACAACTACTCTAATACGTTCATTCCTTCATTTTCCATCTCAAGTCTTACTCAACCACCTAACAAGAACCCTCACCAAAAGATGTGAGTCCACTCTGAGAGCACGAGTTTGTACCGGGCATTCTACGCTACTCCTTATGATCAGATAGCTGAGAGGCAAATAAGCACTATGTATTCCTGTACGTCCCCGGTAGGATTCCTCCATTATCCTGTGTATCTTCTCCTTCACCACCTGCAGGTTTTACCCTTTGGCCTCTCATCCTTTTGTACTGGTTATCCAGGCAACAACAAATAAGTTTTACCACTACCAGTGAGTTCCAACCGTTTAATTTGCACGACTAACAGCTACACTCTTTCTCGCTAATATCAATCGTACACTCCCACTTAACTACACTGCTGCACAGTGCATCCGTTCTCTTACATTACACAAGACAATTATATATCATTAATAACATTATAACAACACAAAAAGAAACAATTGATTTAACCACTGTCGTGTGCTACAACGGACATGCTATACACTCTAAACCAATAGGACTATCAATAAACCGTAGAGAGACTGATTGCACTAACTTACAACTTACATATAACTGATATATATTAAATATATATAATTTATTTTCGGTTATATATAACAAATAAAATAATTAATAATAATTCATAGAGAGAATAATATTAATATTTTTAGATTATATTATAAATAAATAATATATATAGATATATAATAAGTATATTCCCATAAAGTAAGAGTCATAAATAATAAAGACAAGGGAAAATAATCTTAACGTCACTATTATCGCCGGTCATATCATCCAAAAGATTATGCCTTTAGGTTAAGCATAGATGGAAGGAATTTGTAGATATAATAAGAAAGTAGATTTCATATAAGATATATTTATTATGTTAGAAGACAAATGGAATATTAGAGGTTAAAATCTATGTTAATCGGAATAATTTGGATATTCAAGCGATATCGATATTATTGAGAAGAAAGAGAATATGTCAAAGATGGGACTATCCTCATAGGAGGAGTGATATTACTTAGCTAAAGAAATTTGTTTGGCAGTTTTTCATTGGAGGTAATCACCAACTTATCAGGAGGTTACCACAATGTAATTAGAGATAGTGAATCTGCAATTCACGGTAGGACATATTAATAGAGTCGGTGTTGAGTGAAAGAGATGATGGGAAGAAACAGGCGTACATTCATCTTTTAAAACTGTCAAAGTAGAAAAAGTTAGCGGTTGAAGAACCGCGGTTTACGGTCATTCATCAAAAAATGACAATCAAATCTTTAGTGGGAAAATCAGACAATATACAATATAACATCTTAATTACAGTAGTGAAATTAACACCCGGCATTAATACTAGAGAATATTGAGATGTTGCACGCTATTTAAGTAAAACGATTTCTGAGAAAGGACAATCACTTAGATTTTGCTTAGGATGACGCCTGAGAGAGTTGGTAAATTTGCATGAATGAACCATCAGGAAATTTTACGATTGTTTGCTTAGACACCGGTCTGTACACCAGTCACTGGTATTATTTCCTAAGCTCGCAATGTTAGAATTTCTGTGATAAAAGACAAGAGATCGAGTTTATCAAATGTCAACCCCATCAAGCACAAGCTATTTGACTAGACGCGATGTGGGCTAAAAATTTAGATGCTCATCAAATTGGAGAGGGACTTAACAGTGAAATAACTAGAAATAAACACAATAAAGATTATGTATTGGGTATAAGGCACAGAACCATTCAGAATATTAATATTATTATACATTTGGGGTCAGAGAAGGAGAAGATTTCTGAAACGCGCTATTGATGTGCTTATGGGAGGGAACCACGAAATGAGGAATCGAGATGGGGACGCATATTTGAAGGATAGAGATCTCAATATAACTAATTCAAACGGACTTCAGGAGAAATAAATCAAAACTTTGTGGCAGCAACAGGAGGGAGGTATATTAGTAAAGTCACATAAGCCGAAATTGTTCCTCTAAAGTGATTCCTATGCTTTTGCTTAGATACAAAACACAAAACTATGATCAGATGTGATGTTCTATCCATAACTTTTCTGTCTAGTGGATTTTGGGATTGAATTCTAAAATTTGGAAAGACAGAAAAAGTCGAGAGCAGGGGATAGTTGGTGTATTCTTGCAATGGACTAATCTTATTTCCGAGCCAGATGAATTTAATTTCTGAAAAGCCACACTTCCAGCAGGATGCAAAGTTATTGAAGCTGACATGGAAGTTAGATGTAAGCAGTTATATAACCAAAAGTTGAGGAGCGCAAGCTCGGATTTTGCAATATATTTCTGAGTAAATGACTGAAACGAATGCCCGACATAATGGACCATCTTAGAGTCTATAAAATTGGTGTAGACAGTGGGAGGACAAATTACATTCGGTGAGTAGAAATGAACATTCAACAGATTAATTCGATGTAGACTAAAAGACACGGGCATAGCGAGCTATCGAGGAAATAGTACCTGATTATCTTGTGGAGGTTAATATAAATAGAGGTTTATGAACTAGCAATTCAGTTTAAACTTCCGTACAAGGGGCATCGAAATACGAATAATCTTTTGGCAGTAGGATGTAGTGATTGAGAATGAACGTTGTAATGTATCAGTTCTAATCGACCGTACCAACCAATTCACTTACTAAACACACCTTAACACACTTATATATAACACACACATATATAAATAATATATTAATATATAATATATATATTATATTAAATATTAATAAAATAATTAATATTATATATATATATTAATAATATATAATAATAATAATATATATAATATATATAATTATATATATATAATAATATATAATATATTAATATTATATATATAAATTTAAAATATTATATATATAATATATAATATTATATAGTAACAAATATTATATAATATATTATATATATTATATATATTAATTATATATAATATATATATATTATAATATATATAAATAATTTAATATAATAATTATATATATTTAAATATTATTATATATAATATTAATATATGTATAATTAATATATATATTTAATTTAATTATTAACAATAATATATAAATATTAATTTATTAATATAATATTTTAATAAATATATATTATATATATAATTAATATAATAAATATTAATTAATATATATTATATATATAAAATAATATATATATTAGATATATATATATATAATATAAATATATATATATATTATATTAATATATATATATATAAATAATATTAATAATATATATAATATAATATATTTTAATATTATATATAAAAATATAATTATATATATATATAATATATATATTATAATATATATAATATATTTATTATTATATATATATTAATATTATATATATATATATATAATATATATTATATATATATATATATAATGTATTATAATATATATACAATATATATTATATATATATATAATATTAATATATTTATTATATATATAATATTTAATATATAATATATATAATATATATATATATAATATATATTATATAATCTTTATTATATAATAATATATTATATATATTATATATATATATTTTAAATATATATATATATTTATATATATATATATATAAATAATATTAAATATATATATATTTAATAATATAGATATTAATATATTATAATAATATAATATATATTAATATATATATATATAAATAATCTATAATTAATATAATATATATATATTAATATACTTTATATATATTATATATATATATATATATAACATATATATTATTATTGTAATTATTATATTAATTAATTAATATAAATATATATATATATAATATATTAATTATATATATATATAATAATTATATTATGAATAATATATATAATATAACAAGAATACTTATATAGATAATTTAAAAATTATAATAAGACATATTCTATATTATTTTTTGTAAAGTTCCTGTATTTACAAAACTATTTTGATAATATTCCATTAGCAAAGTTATAAGTAAATGTGTTATGAAAAGAAATACCTTCAATTTATGGACCTCACTCTAGCAACTTATTTTATACTAAAAGATTTTTATTTTCGCTTTATGGAATTCAATTTGAATATGTTATAATATATGAAGCCAATTTGAAATCTTTTAATAATTTAATTTCAATTATATAAAACCACAATATTTAGCTCTCGGTAAATCTTTATATTAGATAAAGTTGATAAAAGGAAAAAAATATTAAAATCTCCTCATAATTTAATGGATAATCATTAAGTCTTTATGTAAGAAAACACTACAATTATAAAAACACGAATTTCCACAGGTTCAATATATGATTTATATTATTTTATTTTTTTTTGTTTTTTTTTTTTATTTAAGAAATTTTATTAGACATCTAAATAAAAATATTTTTAACTCATTGCTGTGAGAGTAAATTTCTATTGAAGCGATAATTTATGAGATTATTGGAGATCACTAGAGACACTATTAAGAAATTTTATATTGTTTTTTCTGTAATTAGAACCAAAGAATGTTATTAAATAGGATAATAACTTCAAGTTTGGTTAAAATTATATTTTTAATGGAATGTTTGTAAAGATTATAAGACGACCAAATAGGAGTATGTATCTATTTAGATAGGAAGTAATTCTCTCAATTTAATCATATACTTTCTATTAATTCTTTTTTATCTAATTTTTAATAGTTTATATCCTGAAATATTTATTATTATAATAATTATTTTTTTTTTCTTAAAAAAGAAATTATATCTAATAACAATTTAATTTCTTAAAGTTAATTCTCTATAGAATTAAGTTAAGTAGAGCAAACTATAATAAATATGAAATATAAATGTACCTAAAAGATGTATCTTTATTATATATCTAAAACTCATCAACCCATGTTAAGTTCAAGTATTTAACTATTTATTATTATGACAGCATTAGTTAAATTAACTATTTTTAATATATTTAATATTTTTCTCATGGGATATATTTTATTCGGAACTTATTACATATGTTGGGCTTTATATGACAGATATCCTTTTAAGTTCAAACCAAGGTAAAGATACTTAAATATTTGCACGAAATTTAAATTTATACAAATATAAAAAATTATTGTGAGAAAAAGAGAAAGCATTAAAAGCATTGTTTATTTGTATAGATATAATATAATTTTTTATAGAATTTAACAGGAATCTTAGAAAAGGTATGAAATTTAATTTATACTATACTTATATATTATATATATAATATATATAAATATTATATATTAATATAATTATTAAATAAATATATATATAATATATAATACGGACCCGATGGGTATTAAAACACAAATTATAAAAAATATTGAAAAATTCTTATTTTAATACTTTTTTTTTTGTTTTTTTTTAAATTCATCCACAAAAAAGTCTCCGAATTACGGAAAAGTTTTTTATTTCTCATTAGCTGGTTCTAGTTTTTAGTTATTGCATGTGCTTTCTGGGAGGCTGACCATATATATATTTAAATATAATATAAAAATTATATATATAAATATAAATATAATTTAATTATATATAATATATATATAATAAATATAATATAATATATATATATAAATAAATATAAATATATATATATATTATAAATAATATATATATAATATTAATATATATATAATATAAAGTAAATTATATAATTATATATATAATCGGTCGGTTCCTCCTAAGGCGAAAAATAGTCGTTCTTGGCATACTATTTAACTTGCATTGATGAATAGATAAAAATCATGACGATGGCGCTCCACTCTGGTGGTTAGAAAATCGTTTACTTAATCAAACCCATTTGGAATTTCACTGAGATTAAGAAAAAAACATTATATTTGATTTTAAGCGAAGATTATCTTTTTATTTCTTTCCGAATAATTTTTTACTAGATCGTTAGAAAATTTTTATAATGTCAGAAGAATGGCGGCACACAACATTGCCATGGGGTCCCCAATATCTCACACCTATGAGACTGACGACACTCCATGGACTAGCTAGAGTAGTAAAAATATAAGTGGACTAAATTATGTCATAATTAATTATTTATTTCAAATCATATAACCTATAATAATATATGTAATAATAGATAAATTAAAAAAAAGAATAAATCATCTAGAAACAATTGTTATAAATATGAAAATTGGAGACTTCATAACTTTTTTCAATGCTCAATATTATTTATCGACTTGTATTTATTACCTATATACAGTTATTCTATTTTACAAAATTTAACTCATTTATATGTTTCGTGAAAATCGCGAAATTAGGTACTGATAGAGAAGAGAGAGAATATTAGAGAGATAGAGAGAGAAGAAATAAAATAAGCAGGAGAGAGAGAAGAAGAGAGTAACGAGAGTAAGAGAGAGAGAGAGATATAAAGAGAGAGGAGAGAGACAGATAATAGAAGAGTAGAGAATAAGAGTAATAAGAATTAGAGAAGTATAGAGAGAGAGAGAAGTAAGATTAGGAGTAAATGAAGTAATAAGAAGATAGAGAGAGAGAGAGTTATGAACGGTTTTCTATGTGTATATTTTGTTCTAAATTTAATATAAATTTAGAAGTTTATTTATTTTACATATTTATATCAATTTTTAAGTTTGAAAGTCAAGAGTTTATAACTATACTATATATACCTAGGGGATAAATAAATAAATAATATAATTAATTTTAACATTAAATATATGCTACTTAGTTATATTTAATATACTATATATATATACTATTATATAATATATATATTAATCCTCTAGTGAGCAATATGAGCAATAGAGGCTAACTTATAATCCCACCAGAGTTGGGGGAAGTCCCTGAGACATATAATTCCAATTTTAAAAGCTTAGACATATATATACCCGATAACATTTACGGGTTTTTGATAGTGCGACAAGTCTTCCGACTTTGCCAATGAAATGTACAGTAGATTAGCATTAAGCTGTATATGGTATTATTGGGGTCAGAGAGTTGACCGAGTAATTAGGGATATAGAAGTAAAAGGCCTAAGATGGCAATACGTAACTCTTTCTTAATCGGAGATTTAGATAATGTTATTGAAGAATAATTCAGAGAGAGTTATATCAATTTATAATTTAGTTTTTAATAATAGAGATCACAATAATCGACGAAAGTCAGAAAATGAGAGACTGGGGAGAAGTTTTTTTGAATGAAGGAAGTTAAAGTTAAATAAGAACGAAGCATTAGACTCTCACCCTTTTTAAAAAAAGAGCCGTGTGCGTATTGCAGCCACCATCAGATATTTTTAGAGACATAAGATTACCATACAGAAGACGAACGACACCCCTGTATAAGAGTGCAAGCATAACTGCGTGGCTTGAAAAAAGAGAATTCTTGAAAAGGTACTTTATCATAAAATTTATACTTGAGTATACTTTGTTTAACAAGTAGCATTTAGAATGTAATTCTTCAAGGCAAATTGATGAGTACATCGTAAATATATAGTAACAGAGAAAGATATTGATCTAATCTAAGATCAGAGTAAGAATGGTCAAAGTTGATTGTCTTTATTTATGAAATCAGATAATGGTGTCATGTATTGTAAGTAAAAAAAAATTAATAATGTCAACTAGAAACCAGCAAGAAATGTATTCTAATAGTTATATTATTTATTATAATGCATCTGATCAGTCTTAATATAATCTATCATATCCAATCCGACACCAACAATGGTTCCAAATTGGCGATGTAATTTCTAAAGAGAGCCTGCAATGAGATTGATATAAGGTAACTTCAAGATTACCTTCAAAAATCTCCCACTGCTAGCAGTTGAGCGATGAACAACTACCTTGTCTTGTTAGAAAGGGATTTTTCTATCAAAATGACAACTGAAATCAATAGAAATTTTCCACAGATATGATGAGCATTATCAAATGAGAGATTCAGCTTCATTTTCGACCATAAAAAATTTAGAAAGGAGTTTGGAATTATTGAATCAGTTATAATATTTAAAGATGAAGACTTAGTCAGGAACGGCAGGACTTACATACGACTCCTATTAACAGAAGCTCACGGGTCTAAAGTTAGCCCTTAAGAAGACACTGATATTCAATTCGGAGGGTTAATAATGCTCAATATTGAAAGGTCCACAGGCAAAGAGGAATAACCGATTACAGAAAGAGAATAAGATATAAGTTATAGATATATGTAATGCTTTTGGTTGGCTTACGACTTCTATCGACAAGAACTCGCACGTAAATATAGATTCAAACGCCTATCCTTACCATACGCTATAAAGTTTTCACTATAGCGAAAAGACGTACACCGTTATAATTGACGGAAGTCATAAGATGGAAACCTACAGATAATCAAGAAAGCAAATGAAAAGAACGACAGTAGAGCATCTGACGAAAGCCATACTACAGATAAGCGAACTTAAATTTGAAACTATAACTGATAATTATAATATACCAAATTTTCAAATAAAATATTTTTTAAAAATATAAAAATATTAAATATTTTAATTATTAAACGATAATAACATCTTCGAATTTATTTTTAGAAATAAAATATTTTTTTTTTATAATTAACATAACTTCCCATCAGTTGTGGAGATCAAAGTTAATATTAGAAGAATTGAGTTTTTTTTTTTTCTAAAGTCTTCTTGTTTAAGAATTAAGATTATAACTTATATAAACAAAAACAGAAGTTAACGCTATTAGGATAATAGTATTGAGTGTGTTGTT
>JABUQX010073069.1:22500-24667 GCA_015478945.1 Trachelipus rathkii
TTCCAGAGAGTCCTCCACCGACTCCGCCCATCTCTTCTTCGGTCTTCCCCTTGGTCTTCTGCCCTCTGGTGTCCATTCCCATCTTCTTTTCGGCATTCTGTCCTGCTCCATCCTCTCCAGATGTCCCCACCATCTCAATCTCCCCACATCCATCTTCAGTATCATCTTCTTCACCCCTATATCTTCTCTAATTACTTCATTCCTTATTCTGTCTCTCCTACTCTTTCCAATCATAGTTCTTAATACCCTCATCTCCGCCGCTTGTATTCTACTCTCCTCTCTTCTCGTTGTTGTCCATGTTTCCGCTCCGTACAGCAGCGTCGGAGTCAGTATACTGTTAAAAATCACTTTTTTAACCTCTATTCCGATGTTTTTATCTTTCATCATGGGGTATACCGCTTTCATAACTAATCCATACTTTTCCATTCTTCGCGTAATCTCTTCTCCACTTCCTCCCCTTCTGTTAAAACATCCTCCGAGATAATTGCAGGTATTTACCGCCTTCACCTCCTCCCCTCTCACCACCATCCTCATCCCCTCCTCATTTCCTCCGGTTATTGTTAATATCTCTGTCTTCTGTACGTTCATCCTCATCCCTGCTTCCTCCAACTCCTCCGTAAACAACTCCACCACCTCTCGAATCGTCTCCTCTCTCTCGCTCCAACATGCCAGATCGTCCGCATATGCCATTATGTCCCCTTCAAATTCTCCCAGTCTCTCCCTCACTTTCCTTATCACCACGTCTAAATATAATATAAACAGCAGTGGAGATAAAACACTCCCCTGCTTCACTCCTGTTTTCACCTCAAACCATCTATCGTTCTCGCACTCAGTTCTAACATTACAACTGCATTTCTCATACATACTTTCTATTGCCTTCTTTAATCTACCCTTCACTCCATAATTCCTCTCCATAGCTCTCCAGAGCTTTTTCCTTGGCACCGAATCAAATGCCTTTTGCAGGTCGATGAACGCTACAAAGAATCTCTTGCCATATTCCAGCATCTTCTCCGAGACCATTCTTAGTGTGAATAAGAGGTCCGTCGTTCCTCTTCCTCTTCTATACCCGTACTGTTCTTCTCCGAGTCTCGGCTCTACCTTCTCTCTCAGCCTCCTCTCCAATATTCTTTCGTATATTTTCGCCAGATGGTCCATCAGTGAAATGCCTCTATAATTATTACAGCTTCCTGCATCTCCTTTACCTTTATATATCGGTATTATTATTGCTTTGCCCCACCTTTCCGGCACCTTTCCCTCTCTCCAACACTTGTTCATCAAACTGATGATTCTCCCTCTCAGCTCCTCTCCTCCCTCCACCACCAACTCCACAGCCACTCCATCCTCTCCTGGGGCTTTACCCTTCTTCATCCTTTTTATAGCCTCCTCATATTCTTCTACCGTTATCTCTCCGCCTTCCTCCTCCTCTTCCTCCTCCCTCGTCTGATCTACAGCTTCTTCCTCTTGTTCTCTGTATTCTACATTTAGCAGATCTTCATAGTATTCGGTCCATCTATCATTTCTTTCTTCCGGTCTCACAAGAATCTCTCCGTTTCTATCTTTTATATTTCTAGTTACGGTTTTTGGTTTTCTATACGCCTTCGCCATCTTAAATAGCTTTTTCTTCCCTTCGCCCACATCTCTCGTTATTTCTCCTGCCATTCTCTCTCCGTCTCCATCTTTTTTGCCCTCCTCTTTATTCTCTCTGCCTCATTCCTTGCCTGTACATATTCCTCCCTTGCTGCCGCTGTTCTTCTTTTCAGCCACTTCCTCATTTTCCCTGTTTTTACTTTAATTGCTTTTTTCACTTCTTCGTTCCACCATGGTGTATGTCTCTTCCTAGTACCTCCTACCCATCTTTTACCAAGAGTTTTCTCTGCCACTTCCTTAATGACATCCTGCAAGTCTTCGTTTTCTTCTCCATTCCTTAGGGTTTCCTGCATTTCCCGTTCATAATTTCGTCTCGTTTCTTGTTCTGCCAACTTCTCCACTCTGATCACTGCCCTCTTCTGCTCATTTACTCCTCCCTCCCCTCTTATCTTCATGTCCGCCACCACCAGTCTATGATCCGCATCCAAGGACACTCCCAGGATCACCTTTACATTCTTAACCATCCTTTTATCGGAGACTATCATGTAGTCTATCACCGATTTTTGATCGAATTGTTGCC
>JABUQX010073070.1:0-12500 GCA_015478945.1 Trachelipus rathkii
AGCATATATATATATATATATATATATATATATATATATGTATATATATAACTATCAGTTATATCTTCCAAGTACCCCACTGATATATTATATATATATATGTTATATATATATATATATATATATATATATATATATATATATATATATATATATATATATATATATATATATATATATTATATAATTATATATATATATATATATATATATTTATATATATATATATTTATATACAGGAAAGATGTATATCTATCCAAGTATCCCCACTGATATATATATATATATATATATATATATATATAAGAAATTTTACATTTCTTATGGAAGTTAAATACAACATGTAATGGGTTTTACTTTGGCGTTATACAGAATGTAGGCAAGAAATAAAATATTATATATTGCTGATGTAAAAAATTATATCATTGATATTTCAATCACAATGACTTAAAATTTTCACTCCTGAGAAGAACTGGGGTTACTGAAAAATTTGGTCAACCCTATATAATTTTTTTCTGCGTACAGTCGGCAGAGATATACGTTTTGAGAGCGATAATGGGAAAGACTAGAAGAGACAGACAGAGAAACGAAAGAATAAGAGAGGTTGTTGGAGTGAAGGGTATATTGAATAAGATGGATGCAGCCAGATTGAGCTTGTGGGGATACCTGGAGAGGATGCAAGAGGGGAGAGTGGCCAAGAAGAGATGAGAGTGGAGACCGGAGGGAAAGAGACCAAGAGAAAGACCTAGGAAGAGATTGGAGAGTTCAGTGGAGGATTCATTGAGAAGTTATGGAATACCGTCGATGAAGGAGCTGAGAGAAGATGGAGTCTTGGAGGATAGAGGAAGATTCAGAAAAGGGCTGGCCCCGCTGACAGGGTCTTAACCCTTCCTGGGAACGGCTGTCAATTGTAATTGTCAATATATATATATATATATATATATATATATATATATATATATTTGTTATATATATATATATATATATATATAAAGAAAGAGGGTATATATATATATATATATATATATATATATATATATATATATATATATATATATATATATATATATATATATATATATATATATATATATATATATATATATATATATATATATATATATATATAAATATATATATATATAAATATATATATATATATATATATATATATATATATATATACGAGAGAGAGAGAGAGAGAGAGAGAGAGAGAGAGAGAGAGAGAGAGAGAGAGAGAGAGAGAGAGAGAGAGAGAGAGAGAGAGAGAGAGAGAGAGAGAGAGAGAGAGAGAAATAAAATGTTGATACGAAAAAGAATTATGGAATCAGATTGCGTTTGAAAGAGAAGGAGTGATTACCATGAATATATCATTTCAAAGCCGTTAAATTAATTTCCTCTCTTAATAAGGCGTCAGAATTAATTGAAGGTTTGTTGAGTTCGTAAGGAAGGAAACTGATCGATTTTCAGACCTCAATACAAGGGAAGGCGTTACTGATTTTATTAAAGATTCTCCATCGTGAACAAGATTTAAGGGAACCCTTAATATATTCATATTCAATAATCGTTTTATTCATGTTACAATAAATGTAAGTCTTATTGCACACACACACACACACACACACACACACACACACACACACACACACACAAATATATATATATATATAAATATATATATATATATATATATATATATATATATATATATATATATATATATATATATATATATATATATATATATATATATATATATATATATATATATATATATATATTATATATATTTCTTTCTATATATATATATATATATATATATATATATATATATATAGGTATATATATATATATATATATATATATATATATATATATATATATATATATATATATATATATATATATATATATATATATATATAATTTTCATTCTCACCACATAGCCTCAATCCCGAGATCGGATAGGATCCTCAATCCCGAGATCAGAGATTGGTCAGAGAAAGTATTTATATAGTTTTTGACCAAGTGGTATATATATTATTTAAGTGCAAGGATATTAAAGGCCGATAGCAAGCCCTGCTTCTGCGCAACCTAGTCGTAGTGCTTGCCCCTTCGGGCGTGGGTTTGCATCCTAATACGCGGCCTTTCCAATGCGAGAAGCATAAGAAGAGTGATTTGTATGTGAATTGATTGTTCTGTTGTATGTGTTGGCTATGTTGGTAGTGATGTGTGTGTGTACGCGTGTCTGTGTATTGAGATTAGTGTAATACACTACGTATGCCGTAAACTGCAATACGTAAGAAAATCTCCTACTGACGGCAATTTTTTGTGTCCGTTCATGTAGCCGAACGAGATCAGAACCCATAACTGAGAGAGAATTCACGTTCTGAAGGCGAGCCATAAAAGCACGCCTTAACTCACTGAGCCAAACGTGAACTTATATATATATATATATATATATATATATATATATATATATATATATATATATATATATATATAGCATATATATAGCATTATATATATATATACATATATATATATATATATATATATATTTATATATATTTATATATATATATATATATATATATATATATATATATATATATATATATATATATATATATATATATATATATATATATATATATATATATATATATTATATATATATATATTATATATATATATATATATATATATATATATATATATATATATATATATATATATATATATATATATATATATATATATATATATATATATATATATATATATATATATATATATATATATATACTATACATAGAGAGAGAGAGAGAGAGAGAGAGAAGAGAGAGAGAGAGAGAGAGAGAGAGAGAGAGAGAGAGAGAGAGAGAGAGAGAGAGAGAGAGAGAGAGAGAGAGAGAGAGAGAGAGAGAGAGAGAGATATCCCGGAATCTCGCAAAGCATATTCTTCGTAATGCTAAAATTTCTTTTCTCCGTGAAAATGCAATAATCTTACTGGTTCCTCTTTTTCACGTCCTTTCAGGCATTTTGCAAAAAATGGTAACTCTAACGGCCTCTTTCCCTCCTCTAGTATCATCTTCCAACGGAACAACTGCCGATTTACTTTCCGCTAAAGCTCAAGTCTTCGTTCAAACCTTTGCTTCTAATTCCACCTTAGAAGATTCCGTAGCTATTCCTTCATCTTCATCTCCCTCCTACTCGTTTATGCTTAATATTATAATTATTTCTAAAGATGTTATTTCTGCACCCTCGGAGCTTATCACTCACAAGGAGTATAGCTCCCATGGTATTCCTCCTGTTGTTTACAAAACTTGTGTTCCCGAGCTTGGACCTTGCCTTGATAAACTATTCCTTCTCTGTCTATCTATTTCGATCTTTTCTTCTTGCTGGAAACGTGCACCTGTCCAGCTTGTGCCAAAAAAGTGGACCACTCTCAACCCTCTAACTATTATCCTATCGCTTTAACTTCCAACAACCAGAATGACCTCAAGCATTTGGTTCAATTCCCTACTCATATTCTTGACTGTCTTGGAAATGAACCCAATATACTAGACCTCCCCTAACTTCCAATCTTTCTTCTTATTCTGTTAAACTCTTTCTCCAGTAGGCTCCTCCGATCACCTTCTTACCTCTGTATCATATTCTATCTCTTCAAGTCTTCCGCAGGAAAGACACCCGCCAAAGACGAGGAAGCGTTTTTGGCACCAGTGTTGCTAACTGATCGGACTTGCGGTCGTTCTTCTTTGATATCCCATGAAAATGACTACTGCTCCTGTGGGAAGGGTCCCTCGGAGTGTACTGAGCGCATTACGAAGGTGATTCTCTTTGTCATTGAGGCGCACATTACGCAACTTATACTTCATCCCGAAATCGTGCAAAGCTTATTTTCCGTGACACTAAAAACTCTTTTCTCCAAAGAAAATGCAATAATCTTACTGGTTCCTCTCTCTCTCACATCCTTTCTGGCATTCTGCAAAAAATGGTAACTCTGACTTTGCTTCTTTCTCTTTCCCTCCAACATCCGTTTTACCTTCCGCTACAGCTGAGCTCTTCGCTCAAACCTTTGCTACTAATTCCACCTTAGACGATTCCGATTCTATTCATCCTTCTCTTCCTCCCTCTAACTCATATTTGCTTAATAATGAAATTTCTTTAAAAGATATTATTTCTGCTCTATCTGAGCTTAACACTAAAAAGGCGTACAGTCCTGATGGTATTCCTACTGTGATTCTCTAAACATGTGCTCCCGAGCTTGCATTCTACCTTGGTAAACTATTTCGTCTCTGTCTATCTACTTCGACCTTCCTGTTGGAAACGTGCGCCTAATCAGCCTGTGCCGATAAAAGGGGTTCCTTCTCAACACTCAAACTATCGTCCTATTGCTTTAACACCTGTTCTTTCTAAGGTTTTCGAATCTATCCTTATTTAAGCGAAGATTTGGAAACATCTCAATTCTTCAAATCTTTTCTCTCGTCGCCAGTATGGCTTTCGTCAGAAACGCTCTACTGGTGATTATCTTTCTCTTCTTTCTGATTCTTTGTCTGCCCTTCAGTATTTCTGTGAATATTTCACTCTGGAACTAGAATTATCGAAATAATTCGATAGAGTAGAATAGAGTAAATTCCTAAACTTTCATCTTTCGGTACCAATCCTTCTCTCTGACTTCTTTTCCGGTCGTTCTATAGCCACTACTGTAGACACCACCGATCATCCTTTAAATCTATAAATTGTGATGTTCCTCAGGGTTCTATCCAATCTACAACTCTCTACTTTTCATAAATGACCTTCTCGATTAGTTCTTCACCTATCCACTGCTTTGCTGACGACTCCACCCTTCATAACTACTTTCATTTGAAATATGTCCCCCCAAAAGCAATTACCTTGAGCCAGAAGGGCAGTATTGGAGCAACTATCCTCTGACCTTCCTTAAAGTTCTAATTGTGGTATTGTGAGAAGTTTGTTTTCAATGTTTCAAAAACTCGGTTCCTTCATATATCTCCTAGAAATAATCTTCCATACAACTATAACATCTTCTTCGAAAAATACAACTCAAGCCTTCGTCTGTCCCTAATACTGTTGGTGCTTCTTTTTCTCGTGATTTTAGTTGGAAGAATCACATTACTTCTCTTTATAAACAAGCTTCTAAAAGGTTGGGTGTTCTGAGACACCTTAAAATTTTTTCACTCCACCCCAGTTGCTTGCTCTCTATAGGGGTGTCGTTTTCCCCAGTACGGAGTATGCTTCACACATATAGGGTGTTTTCACTCACACAGCTCTTTTTTGAGAAGGTTGAGAAGGGATTTTGGTCTTATCAACTCTGCTGCTCTAACTAACTCTATCCAGTCTATCTCTTTCTCTACCCATCGAATGTTGAGTCACTCTTTTTATTCTACCGCTATTACAACGGACACTTCCCTTCTGAACTCTTCAATCGCATATCTCCTCCATTGAGAAGGGTCCGTACACGCCTTTCTTCACTGTCTCATCTATTCTCTATTCAGCTCTTTAACCTTAGACTTAACCGCAATGCTCAATCTTACATGTGCTACACTGGTAGAGTCTGGAATACACTCCCTTTACCTATTTTCCCAATTATCTTTGACTTGCACACTTTTAAACGCCGTGCATCGGGGCATGTCGGACTTTAAACTTAAAAAAAAGACGTGTACTTTTGAATTTTACTTTCGAATTTTTAATATTAGCTTAGCTAAAAGTTTAATTGAATTTTTAAAATGTTACACATTACCCTAAGTCAGGAGTTGTCAAACTGGAATCCGCAGGAAGGTTAACAGGGACACTAAAATGACCAGCGGTATTCTAACCTAAAGCATACACACGTCAGAAGTGATTTGCAATTTGAAAAGAACTTGCGGTACTTGTAATGTCATCACCGTTTGTAGAGAAAGTTTTGATGGGAGAAAATGGCTAAACTGGCTTATTTTTCATTGAGAATATGGTCGACTTCTATAAAATTTGATCTTTTTTTGAAATATTGAAAATTGTACTTACCTTTGTATAGTAAATGGTATCATAGTATAAATATGCATTACATATACTCTGATTGTATTTTGTATTTTAATTGAATTTCGTATTTGTGTCATGAAGGTGTATAGTATTATCTGTGTGAGCAAGGATTTTTAGGACTGTTGAACATAAAAACTAAATATCGAGGCCAACTGAATGTAGAATATGACCTTCAAGTAGGTCTTTCTAATATCGACCTAACAATTAAAAAAAATTGTTTGAACAATCCTGGCAATTCCTTCACACTAAAGTTTAATGTTGGTTGGTAATACATTAAGGAAAGTTTAGCTAATGCATGTACAATATCATTGTACAGGCTCTTTGTTATGATGTTAATGTTTAACCGCTGAATGTAATTGTTTAAATTTATCAATTTAATTTTCATTGCGGTGTCATTATATATTTAATTAGCTTTAATATATTACCAATCTGTGCTCTGATAAACGTTTCTGGTCTTCTGCCCAAAAAGTCTCTAATAACTTCTGTAAACCAACTTTTCCCCCTCATATTCGCTCAGACGTACCTCTAGCTAACACACTTTCTGAAAAGAATAATCTCTTCGGTCTTCTTTTTTTCATCTTACTCCACCCTGAATGATTCTGGCAACCCTCATCATCCTCCTTCTAATCTTAGGTGTCCCATGTCTCTTCCTGTTATGGCACATCATCTGGTGCATGGGATCCTGAGATCTTTGAACGTCAGGAATGCTAATGGAACGGATGGTATTCTTCCCTGTGTTTTGAGGGAGTTTATCTTTGAGCTGGCCCCTGCCCTCGTTCAACTTTACTCTCTATACCATAATGCTAATACATTTACTTAGTGCTAGACGAGCTCACCTTCTAACTATCATCCCATAGCTCTCCTTTGTACTTAGTCTAAAATCTTTGAAACTATTCCTAACTCTCATTTCCTGGATCATGTGGAATTTCATTTACTTCTTTCAAATTGTCAGTATGCCTTTCGACGCTCGAGGTCAACTTGAGACATATTTTTCTATCTAATTGATTTATAACCTTCTGCCCTTAAGGACAATGAGGAGTCTTGTGTAGTTGGGCTTGACATTTTGAAAGCTTTTTAACAGGTTTGGAACGCGCGACTGCTCTCTTAGCTACCTCCCTTTGAGTTTTCTCCTCTTTGATTATCCATGCATAGTTTTCTCTCAGATCATTCCTTATTTTTACTTTTCATCAACGATCTTCTCAGTTGCAGTTATAATTCTGTTCATTATTATGCCGATGACTTAACTCTTCAATTTTCTACTCATTTCAAGTTTTCTTCCTCTTCTGAATCTAGAATTGTTTCTCGACTTCGACTTCAGCTTTCAGATTTTATTCTTTCAGAACTGGTTGGGATCTGCCGGTGGGGTCGCTTCAGCCTTGTGAAATTTAACTCTGAAAATTCCACTTAACAACTCCATCTCAAATATACTCCAAACTTTTTTTAATTTTTCTCTCAAAAGCAAATATACAATCAAATTAGAAAGGTAGGAGGGGCAAATCTGACATCTGAAACATAAATAAAAAAATTGTCTTGAAAACCTCATATCACGACGGTTGCTAAGACTGTCTCAAAAATTTGGGAGTTCTGTTCAGATTGCGGGAATTTTTTCCACTGCACAGTTACTCTAGCCATATAAGGGTTATATCCGCCTTTATATGGAGTACTGTTTTCACATTTAGGGAGGCTCCGGTTCCACCCTTCTTTTGGATTGCTAAAAGATTAGTAAATAATTTAGTACTTTCTAACTCAATAGACACTCTTTGTCTGCGACGTGACAATGGCGCAATATCTTTTTTCTATAGTTACTACGACGGTAGGTGCTCAAGGGAGTTGATCTCTTACATTCCACTGTCATTCCACAGCTCTCGAGGCACAAGCTGTGCATTGCTTTCGCATGAATTTTGTTAGAATATTTGAAACTCCAGACTTGCTCGTTGTGGTATTTTCTCCTATCCAATCACCTCTGTTCTGGGGAATTATCGGTCATCATCTGTTTCTCCAGCTGTATATAATCTTTCTCACTCAAAAAAATTTGCTTTTTATCCTTGGGCTTAGGTAGTTTTCTATCACTTTACAATTCTTCCCCCTCTTTTAAAATGGTTCCGCCCATGATTAGTGGTAGCCTGTAAAAAAAAAAGTCATCATAAAGGGATACTGGATAATAGTCTGGTAACCCTTAAATACTTAGCGAGAAAAGGTTTGAAAAATCCTGCCCTAATTGTAAATCACAGCGATATATAGATTTCAGTGGTGTTACAACTTCCAGAGAAAGTCGCTGTGGGCCGAGGGGGGGAGCAAAGCGAAAATCCTCCCTTTCCGCTGGATCTTCTCCTTACGTCGTAACCCCTCCTACTCGCCTTTTCTTCCACCTCATTTTCAATGATCTTTTAAGAAAGCATGGGATTAAAATACAGTAGTGCCCAAATTCCAATCACTGGCACGAACCTTAAAAGATTTGTGCTCGACAGTAATGCAAGGGTCATCTAAAAGGATATATACCGACGATATGAACTTTACATCATACGTGTGTGACTCATCACACAAGACAAGGGGATTCAACATTGAACAAAAAGCTCTTTACAGAACTTTGATCCAAAGTAACTGCTTAGCTTCATAAAGACTGTCTCCTTCTTCCCAAGGATTACGAACTAGAAACAAAGTGACGTAAAGTCATATCCTGCCCTGGTAGATGGCATTCAATTTCTCCTTGGTTCTGTTCGACCTTTGGGTTCGGAGACTTAATGAAGGCGCACAAGAAATAAAGCAAGACGTTTTTCCCATTCTTAATATCGAGATAAAATACTCTCTCTCTCTCTCTCTCTCTCTCTCTCTCTCTCTCTCTCTCTCTCTTCTCTCTCTCTCTCTCTCTCCTCTCTCCCGATATATATATTATATATATTATATATAATATATATATATATATATATATATTATATATATATATATATATATATATATATATATATATATATATATATATATATATATATATATATATAATAAATTAAATATTTCAGACTTCCAGTATTTTTATTTTGTATCTTAGTTACGTTTTTGAGCATTCGGAAGTTGTTTGTGATTTCCAAGGGAACATAATTACCAATATTTATTATATTATTCGCATGCACACAATTACCTTCGTTCCCACTTTTGTACTTTAGATTTTTTTAAAAAGCAATATAAAACTTTTAAACTTTTCCCTTTAGCGAAAGTTTTCAAAAACTTTTTATTGACGTTTTAAATTTAGTCGCAACAGGTCACTTCGGAGTTCAATTAAAGAGACTCTTTTTACAACTCTTGTTTTAACTTTTAACAAATGGAAAATAGCGTAAAACCAATACAAAATTTGCTCTTTGAATGGACAAGATGAAACCGTCTTTCATCTTTCATTCCTTAATCCGGAGAGAGATGAATGAAATTCCTTCCTTAAAATTCAAATAAACTATGGCAAGTCGGAGGACAAAGTATCAAGAACTGAATCAAAGGAAATTGCTTTAACTTCTCATTACACACACACACAACACACACACACACACAGGATTACTCACACACAACACACACACACACACACACCACACAACACACACAACAAACACACACACACACATATATAATATACATATATATATATATATATATATATAATATATATATATATATATATAAATATATAATATAGTAATATATATATATATATATATATATATATATATAGAAGGTGAAGGAAGGAAGTGGGAAGAATTAAGATTGAGAAATTAAGTGAACAAGGTAATAAGGAAAAGTATTTAAGAAGCGCTTGTAAGTAAATCAGTTGAATGTGAACAAGATGAAACTGAACAAATCTGGGCACAAATGAAGGAAAGCTTTTTTTTAATAGCGCGAAGAGAAGTATGTGTATGTGCTAAAATAGAAAGTAAGAATGTTCTTAAGAACAGTGAGTGGGTGGAATAAAGAGGTGATTCAATCTGTTAAAGTAAAATGAAGGCGGTTTTTTTGAAGAATGGTTTCAAAGCATAATGATGAGGTTCTCAAGAAGGAAAGATGTTTTGAAATTACTTTTTAAAGAGTGAAAAAAGACTAAAAATTGCATAAGTAGGAGGAAAAATGAGGTAAATGAATAGTTTGGAAGGAGGATCAATGGAGACTTACAAGGGAATAAGAAGTTTTTCTGTAAGGAGGCGTGAAAGGTTAAGAATGAGAGTAGGGGGAATCTGCATAGAATAATGAATATTGATGGTGCTTTCGTAACTGATGAAATTGATGTGAGAAGAGTGTGAAAGGAGCACTTCGAAAATCTGCATAACATGGCAGTAATGAAGAGGTGATAGTGAATTTATGTGGATTTGATGGTTCAAGAAGAAATATATATTTTGGGGATGAGGTAGTTAGTAGGGAGGAGATAATAGGTAGGATGAGAAAGTTGAAGAATGTAAATCTGCAGGCATAGATGGAATTACTGGTGAAATAATCAAGAAAGGAGGCGAGATGGTGATTGAATGGATTTGGAAGTTGTGTAACAAAGCGTTTATGAAGAATATAGTTCCGAGGGATTGGAAGAGTGCAGCAATAGTACCTTTATATAAGGGCAAGAAGAATAAGGTGAAATGTAAGAACTAAAGGAAAATTAGTTTATTGAGTGTTGTATGAAAGATATATGCTGGTATTTTGATTGAAAGAGTACGTCGAGTGACTGAAGTAAGGATTTTTGAAGAACAAGGTGCATTTAGAAGGAGTAGAGGATGTGTGGATAAAATATTTACATTGAAACAAATGATAGAGAAAATGAGAGAAGAAGAATAAATTGTATTTAGGTTTTATGGATTTGCAACAGCGAATGACAGGATTAATAGGGAAGCTCTGTGGGAGGTGTTAGTGATATATGGTGTTGGTGGTAGGCTTTGAATGGAATTAAAAGTATAAATGACGATAGTGAAGCGTGTGTGAGAATAAATGGAGTCGAAAGTGATTGGTTTAATATTAATAGCAGAGTGAGACAGGGATTTGTTATGTCTCCTTGGTTATTCAATTTGTATATGGATGGAGTTGTAAAAGAATAAGAGGTAGGGGTGCATTGGAAGGTTCTAGAGGGATGGAGAATGAAAGAGAGTTTAGAGTACCCTGCTTATTGTATACGGATGATTTGGTTTTGTGTGGTGTATCTGAAGAGAGTTTGAGAGGATGGTAGAGGGGTTTGGCAGGGTGTGTAAAAGGAGGGGTTTGAAAGCAAATGTAGATAAGTGTACGGTTAGGGTAGTGAGTGAGGAGAGTCCGCGGTGTGAAATGTTAGATGGGGTGCAACTGGAACAAGTATCTGAGTTTAAATATTTAGGATATATGCTGGATGAAAAGAGAACGGATGATGCAGATTGTAGCATGAAAGTTGTGAATGGTAGGAAGGTGGCTGGTGCAATTAAATCCTTGGTTGATGTGAAGGTGCTAAGTCTTGAGTGTGCTAGGGTTTTGCATGAGGGTATGTTGTTACCTGTGTTAATGTAAAGTAGTAAAACTATGGTCTGGAATAAGCGGTTAAGACCTAAGGTACAAAGTGTTTAGATGTACATTCTTAGGGGCGTATTAAGCGTGAGAATAATTGATAAAATGAGGAATGAACGCATTAAGGAGATGTGTGGTGTGAAGAAATGAGTAAATGAGAGACTAAACGAAAGTACATTCAGACGATTTGGTAATATGATAAGGATGGATGATAGTCTGTTGGTTAAGCGGATGTATAGTGGTGAGTGTGCTGGGAATCGAATGCCTTTGAAACCGAAGAAAAAATGGATTGAGTCAGTAAGCCAATGTCTGAAGGAGAGGAATGTGAGTTTGGCAGAAGAGAGAAGAAAGGTGCATAACAGGAGTGAATGGCGGGGTTTTTGTGAGGGGTATGGCTGTGGGTTTTGCCAAGGGGATGAGCCCCACATTAATGGGATACCACAGTGATGATCCGTCTCAGTCTAGTGAAACCTCTAGGGTTGATTTTTCTGACTGCGCCGAGTTTTCACTTAAGAGCATAAAGAGGATGGTAAAGGGGGGCTATCCTTTCAACTTCTGCTACTTTTTTGTTCCGGTGTATGCTACACACTTTACCCCCAATCTAGGGATAGGAGGTATGTAGTGACAGAGTGTTTACACGGATAATTGTGCACACGTTTTATAAATACAAGTGTACACTTATTTACTTACATGAGTGCCTATAGTTATGTAAGGGCGTACATATGTTCATGTGTATGTGCGAGGAACGTATTTACTTTGTTTTTGTTATTGTTGTTTGGTTTGGTTGCTGTTACTGTTGTTGTTGTTGTTGTTGCGTATGTTCACACACACACACACACACAAACACAGAGCTAAGGAATGACGTCATATTATAGTTTTTATTGTTGTTTTCTGTTGGCTTTTGTTGTTGTTGCTTGCTGTTGTTTGATGATGGGTACTCATACATATATATATATATATATATA
>JABUQX010073070.1:15000-22500 GCA_015478945.1 Trachelipus rathkii
AAAAAAAAAAAAAAAAAAAAAAAAAAAAAAAAAAAAAAAAACAATAAAAATATGATAAACGTAATTCAAAAAACCTCATATGGTCCCTTAGTGAACATCGTAGAGATATTTCTCTCTGATTGATAACCATTGATTGATTGGGTTTACGCTCTATTTCAGGCAAGAGGGGTCACCTTCCTCATTAAGAGAGTGTAAGAGAATAATTAAGGCCCTCAGCATTTGGGGTGAGCCTTACAGCTTTCTACTTCCTTTGGTGGGAGGGTGACCCTCTTCCTGAAAAAAAAAAAAAAAAAAAAAAAAAAAAAAAAAAAAAAAAAAAAAAAAAAAAAAAAAAAAAAATTACATCGTCAATATGATGACGCCATTCCATGACTCTCATTGGTCCTTAGTGACATCGTAGAGATATTTCTCTCTGATTGATAACCATCCGTTTTCGACTTATGAAATAAAAACTTACAAAACATGTCAGTAAATGTAGAATAAAAAACTAAATGAATCCTTGAATGAGATATAATTAGATGATAAAGATTACGAATAAACACATCTGCAAAATAAAAATAAAACATTTATCCGTACTGAGGAACCACTGAACACAAATCGTCTGACCGACAACCGCCAGCGAACTAAGACGATCTATAGAATCCCTATCACATTGTAAACATCTTCAGATGCCTAATGTCACAACATATGTAACTGGCTAGTGTCGCTTGAAATTGTAATTCAGGACTAAAATGTAAGTCGTCAAATATATATATATATATATATAATATATTATATATATATATATATATATATATATATATATATATTATATATATATATTATATATATTTATAGTATATAATATTATATATATATATATATATTCCACTTTCCCAAGCCCATCAAGGGCAAGAGCCCTATTCAAGGAGGGGGTTTGTACGCTCAAAAGTTCACCCTCTAGCTCAAATTACGCAGATGAGCACATGCGCAGGCTTTAAAGTGAGGGAGATTAAATTCAACAGGAATGAGGAAACACAGAAGATGAAGAGATCCACATAACAGAGGTGGCAGGAAAGAAGAGAAGCCACCGCAGCGAACTAGTTTGGAGTTACCAATATCAACATAAAACTCGTTCGCAGACACAGTACACCTTGTGCTACGAGGGCGTCGTAAAGGTGGGGGTACGCGAGTTGATAAGTTTCTCTCGAGCACGCTGCGCCTGCGGTTACCTTAGGAAAGAGATAAACATCACAACATAGCTCCCGCAAAAGATAGAGGGTCAAGTGAACTGGAAAGTACAGAACAGTTTATAAGTCTTTTGACATTTGACTCGACCCTGTCCAAAAGACGGGTGAAACCAGAGGCCCCCCTGATATGAGAGCAGTACTCTATACAAGGGAGGATGAGACCCTTGTATAGCTGGGGTAATTGAGAAGAGGAAAAAAAAGTCTCGCATTCTAAACAGAACTCCTCGTTTCTTTGAGGCCGCCCTAGCAACCGTTGTAAGGTGAGGTTTCCATGACATTTTTTTCTTTATGTTAAGGCCAAGGATGTTTATATTGTCAACAGGAGAGACGAGAGAACAGTCGAAAGAGATAGGAAAAGTTAGAAGGTGTTTTAGAGAGGGAAATTTGTAGAAGTTTGGTTTTGAAAAATTGAATTTAACAAGGTTGAGACCACCCCAACCGGAAATTCTATCCAGATCAGTGAGAATAGAATCGGAAAAATTAAGACGAAAGGCAATTCTATAAGTTAAAGAGGGAGCAAGATTGAAATGAGTTGAAGAATGAAAGGTAGAGTTATCGTCATATGAGTGGATAGAGTTAGATGTGCATGTGAGAAGATCATTAATGAAAGCAGGAATAATGTAGGAGATAAGACAGAACCCTGAGGAACACCACTATTGACAAAAAAAGAAAAAGACGTCCCATCAACAACAGCCGATATTGAGCGATTTGAAAGAAAACTATACATAAGTAAGCAAATAGAAAGAGGAAACCCAAAGGAGGGGAGCTTGGAGAGCAGTGACTCGTGCCATCCCCGGTCAAATGCTTTGGATATGTCAAGCGCCACCACGCAAGGCTCCCCGTAGTTCATAAGGGCGGAAAACGATACATCAGTTTGAAAGGCATCCTCTTCTTCTGTAGTTCAAGTGAGGGATTTAACTTTTGGATGGTGTTTCGCTTTTTCTGACAAAGGAAAGACGAACTTTGCAAAACACAGGATAAAACGGCGATAGTATCAAATCATTCTCAAGAATCTTCTAAGAGCTGCTGAATCTCGAGGAAGAGGGTACTTGGAAATTTCGGACGTCTTTTCAGAAGGAAGAGGAAGTCCATCTGAAGATATATGATGTCCCAAATAATTGAGAGATGACTTGAAACATTCACACTTTTCTAAGGAGATTGTGAAAGAATTTTCCTGAAGAAGCTTGAAAACTGCCCTGAGATGTTCTTCATATTGTTCAGGAGTCAATGAAAAAATTACCAAGTCATGGACATAGACGTAAATAAACGGGAGATGTTGAAAAATAGAGTCCATTATGCGTTGGAATGTAGGGCCAATATTTTTCAACCCAAATGTCATAGAAACGTAATCAAACTGGCCCAAAGGAGTTGTAATGGCAGTCTTTTCGATGTCGTCTGGTCGTATTGAAATTGATGGTATGCCCTCTGAAGGTCTATTTTGCTGAAGATAGCTGATCCATGTATACGTTGTGAGAGACTTTGAATGGGAGGAAGTGGATATCCATCCTTTTTAGTAATGGCATTCAAAGACCTATAATCACCACAAGGCCTCTAGGTCCAGGTATTTTCTTTGGCACCAGATGGAGCGGAGAAGCCCAAGAAGACATGGAAGGCTTGATGATTCCATTCTTCAAAAGTGTTGAATTCTACTTTTGCTGCTTTTAGTTTATCTTCGGAAAGACGGCGAGGTCTTGCAAACACTGTAGGAGAATCTCCAGTCTCTATGTAGTGAACAAGTCCTTTTGGATTAAAATTGATGTTCGTTGAGTCAATGGGTGAAGTTAACAAAGGAAACTCTTGAAGAAAAGATGATATGTGAGTCCTCAATGTTAGCGTTGATCTGTAAGGAAGGAAACTCTGCGGAAGAGACTTGAAGAGGTGATATAAGAGACGTATTAGTGTCTTGCAGAGTTTTCTTCCCTCGATCGATGATTAAGTTGTAATGGTGTAGAAAATCCATACCCAATATTGGCATTCGATATCAGCTACTATGAAAGTCCAATTAAATTCTCGACGAAGCTTCTTGATTATTTTATATGTCACTATTTCACTATGACACTTGATAAGCGAGCCATTGGCTGCGGAACAATTGACATTAGTTGAAAATAGGGACATATTGGCTACTATTGAAGAAGGTAGGATTGAGACGGAGGAGCCGGCGTCCAATAAGAAGAGAGTATATGGGCCGAATATTGAGATATTGATAGTTAGTTGCGAACTGATTATAGCGCAGCAATCAGCTCGCTTTTCTAGTTTTCCGTTGGGGCAGGAGAAGAAGCTCTAGAAGAGGGACGAGAGGAGGGCTGTACCTTAACGTTAGATTTATTCAGCCACTTGCACCATTGCCTGCATGTCCTTACCTGTTGGGCGAAGTAAATGTGAGCTCTGTAGAAGTGGGGTCTTTGGTTCTGGCTATATGGACGAAGTCCTGGGGGTATTCCTGTTGTTGTTGTTGTTGTTGTTGTTGTTGTTGTTGTTGTTGTTGTTGTTGTTGTTGTTGTTGTTGTTGTTGTTGTTGTTGTTGTTGTTGTTGTTGTTGTTGTTGTTGTTGTTGTTGTTGCTGCTGCTGCTGCTGCTGCTGCTGCTGCTGCTGCTGCTGCTGCTGCTGCTGCTGCTGCTGCTGAAGTAGTTGCTTGTGTAGTCGTTGCTGTGGACACTGCCATAACAGGAGCGGACGATACCAAAACAACTAGATCGTTAGCTAGTTCACAAAGTTGTTCAAGGGCAAGGGCTGTCAGCGAAGCCATAGTTGGTTGAATGTTGGTTGGAAGAGTCTTTAAGAGCTTCATCCGAATGATGCCTTTCCAATCTTTAATTTTGCCCCATAACGATGCATTTCTCGTAAATGAAGGGAAGGCTTGCCACTGTAGGCTTGCTTGGACATAGACTCGTTGAATTATTCCGTCTTGCTTTTCTAGTAGATGGTAAAAACTCATTTCTTCAGCGGAGTGTAAGCTTGAGCATTGAGTTCTGCAGAGGAGATACGGTCGACGACATCTGTTGGGAGCTGTGAGAGAGCGTGGCAGTACTTCGTCTTTTCCAATCTTATTTTGCCAAGGTGAAACTGTGTCTCTAAGACTCTGAACCAGGTTGGATCTGAGGTCTCAGAAAACACGGGAGGTTTAACCTTGATCCCGGCGATGGTCTCACCTTCTTCTGCTGGGGGCCGCTGCGTCTCTTCGTCGTCAGAAGGCATCTTTTTCGAGTAGGAGAGCTTCTGCTTTCGGCACCGCAGGAGAGAGACTTCTACTTCTGTCACCTTAGGAGAGAAACTTCTGCTTCTGTGGAACTGTTGCTGGAGAGGGTGTTCGACTTCTTGGGTCACCAATTATGAAATGTCCAGAGTGCTGGGAGAGTTATTTCTTTTCTACTCCACTTCATAAGTTGTAGTTGAAGTTCTTTTCGTATTCTTCCACTGCACAGGTAGTATTGATGGTGTTCTTTTATACGTTGAGGGACCTAAGTATCTATAAGTACTCGGGTGTACACTAGGGGTGGAACGAAATTTTTTTTTTTTTTTTTTTTAAATTTCTAATAGTGCGGAAAAGTTGCCTTTTGATGTAAAAAAGACAAAAATAAAATTTGATGGTAATCGGAGCATGTCTTGAGGTGCCGCAAGTACGATAACATTTCATAAATTAGAAATTTTTTGCTCAATTTCAACCTATCTCTCTAGTTTCATATTTGCACTATAAAAGTCCAATTACAAAAGTTCGCACATTTTATGACCTTTTTTTTTAATAGAACAAACGCTTTTTTGAGGCTTTTAATTTTAGGGTGAAGATGAAAAATAAATAAAAATAAGTCAAATAAATATTTTGACTAAAATAAGGCGTTTCGTGCGTTTTGCGTTCAATGTGCAATTGTGCATTCTTTATCCTGGCTGTAGTCACTAGTTCCTGAGCACAGTTCACCGAGTTCAGACTTCAGAGTCAATGTAAGTGATACGGTATTTTTTGAAAGTGTGTGTATCGTTGTTATTACTATTGTGTAACAAAATGGCTCTGTTGAAATAAGTTAACACTAGATATATGGTGGAATATACCATTTTCGGAAGTTTTAATGATTTAAGTGAAGTAATGTTGCCAACATATGAAGGTGTAATGAAGTGCTATTTTCTTATAAGATGTAACCTCAAACCAGGTACATCATCATAGGAACCAACTGTAAGTGAAATATCTTATATTTTAGCTAAGAAAATTGAAAATAGATGGTTAAAAGCTTCTATTCCTATAGTTTCTAATTCCCGAATATTACAAATGATAAAAGCTTATCATGAGAAGTACCGAAATTTGTTAAGATCTATAAAAAGAAAAGAATCAGAAAAGCATATTTCAGACCTTGTTACATTTAGAGAACATACTAAACTCTTATATTTGATATTGCTGCCTGCAAATGTTTAGACTTTCAACAATGTAGTTGCAAAAAAGATAGGAAAGTCCCTTTTTCAGAGCAGGAATTTTTGAAAGATCAACGATCGTCCAGGAAAATGGTTATGTAATGTTGATAGAGCTATCACAAACGCTTTGTTATTGAAAGATGCAAGGAAAAGCAAAGAAATATAGAGTAAATTTAAATTTACTCAAGAAAATTCACAAAATATCACATTGATATCAACGTTTACTGATAGTGATGACAGCACGGAAGAAGAGGAAGTGACAGAAAAACTCACTGTTAGTGATGAAGAACAAGAGAGCTTTTTACAAGAAGAGACAAATTTAGCAGGTCCTTCAGCATTACAAAAAACAATAAAATAGTTCAAATGCCCATTAAACTGCCGTCTGTTGGCTCCATATGTGATCGCACAGGAATATCTGATAGAGCTGCTGCAGCAATAGCAAGCGCTAATTTGCAGGACTTAGGTTTAAATAATGATAACAAAAGTAAAGTAATCGATCGAATGAAAATTAGACGAGAGAGATCAAAGAACCAAAAAAATGCATTCAAGACAGTCAGGGTCTGATAATCGAAAATAGAGGATTGTTTTTCGATGGAAGGAAAGACGACAATTAATTATTCAAGAAAAGAAGGGAAATAAGTTTTATAAAATGCTTACTACAGAAGAGCACGCTTCGCTAATAGAAGAACCAAATCAAAGTTTTTAGGTCATGTAACACCAAGATCTGGTACTGGAAAAGATATTGCAGAGAGCATAATTGATTTTTTTCCGAGATAACGAACATAACAAACAATTTTTGAATTTTACCGTGATTGGATGTGATGGAACAGTTGTAAATACTGGAGTCAATAATGGTGTGATTTCGTGTTGGAAAACAAAATACGCCACCTTTTTTATTCTTTAGATGGGAAAACTAAAGGTCCCAATGAGTTTAAAGAAGAATTAGGTAAGCATCTGCAAAACTGTCATGAGCTTCCTGTGGTACTCTTTTTACCAATTGAAAATAACCTTCCTTCATTAGAAAATATAACTGATTTAAGTACAGATCAGAAGTACTTAATGGAAATGTGTATTGCTGTATCTAGTGGAAACTGCTCGTTGGATTTATCTTTGAAAAACCCTGGAAAACTTACTAACTCAAGATGGCTTACATTAGCAAATCGAATACTTCGATTGTACGTGGCAACTGAAAATCCTACTAACAACCTTCAAATTCTGGCTAACTTTTTTGTAAAAGTTTATGCACCCGTGTGGTTTTTAACATTACGTAGAAACCTTCATGCTCGAATGGTTCTAAACATCTCTGAAAGCTTATTTCTTACTCACGCTATCTAATTACTGATCTTAAAAAAATAATAGATTCAGTTATTCAAAGAAACGGATACTTTGCTGCTGCTGAAATTTTTTTTTCCATGCTATGTGATGAGTGCAAACATACAAGAGAGCTTGGTTTGCACAGACTTCTAAAAGCAAGAACAGAGAGTAGAGGTGGAATTAGAAAGTTTACAATTCCCAAAATCGAATTTGACGCTAAAGATTACATTTATATGATCCTATGGTATGACATTGAAATCACAGAGCCCCCAACGACAAAGTATATTTCCAATGATTCCCTTAAGCAATTCATTACGAAAACATCAGAATCAACTGTTGTGGAAAACCCGTTAATTGACTTCCCCAGGTTCCCATGTCGCACACAGGCCGTGGAAAGAGCTGTTAAACATAGTTACTGAGTCATTTTTGTCTGTCTGTAGATCATTTTCAAGGGAAGGTTTTATTAATGGAAAAATTGTATCTTAATAGAATATGGCAAAACTCGATACATAAAGAAAAGAAAAAAAAGAAGAAGAGGAAAAAAAGAAAACACTTAAA
>JABUQX010073070.1:27500-32102 GCA_015478945.1 Trachelipus rathkii
TGCCGTAAACTGCAATACGTAAATATTACAGAAAATCTCCTACTGACGACAATTTTTTATGTCCGTTCACGTAGCCGAACGAGGATCAGAACCCATAACTGAGAGGGAATCAGCGTTCTGAAGGATAGCTATAAAAGCTCGCCTTAACCCACTGAGCCAAACGTGAACTATATATATATAGTATATATTATATATATATATATATATAATATATATATATTATATATATATATATATATATAATATATATATATATAATATATATAGTATATATATATATATAGATGAGGTATATATATATATATATATATTATAAGTATATTATATAATATATATATATATATGTTTTCTCAATAAAAATATTTTATTAAAAATTTAAAGATATATATATATATATATTATATATATATATATATATATATATAAAAAGCCGTAGACCGGGGATTCAACCCCCCCCCCCGAAATTATTTAAGCTATTATAATTTTTTTTTGATGGCTCAAGTCTCTAAATTTTAATTTTTAATAATAATATAAATACTTAATTAAAAACAAATTAAAAGTATATATTAATAGAAACAAGGAAACATATTTGTGGTCCGTGAATAATTCTTAGGTTAAGTGAATGTTGAAAGCATTAAATTAAAATCTCTAGCGGAGGTAATAAATACTACGAACGCAGAAATAAATAGTGACTTTCTGATTGGACAACGATATGATGGCGCAGAAGCAATGAAGAAAAGTTTTAGAGGTGTTTGAGCTGTCGAAAATATTCAGCGACGTTATGTGTTCACTGCTGCTCACATCCATGTGAAGACAACACATTAGAAACTTTACGGCGCAGCGAATGCAACTAGGTAATATTTTAGATTGCCAAGGCAGACTACTATTTTAATAGAAAAAAATAGACAAGATTTTCCCAGACACAAATTGAACGAAACTCAAACGAATGGGCGAAAAAGGTTTGGTGGAAAGTTACGATGTATTATTAGGATCCAGAGAAATTTTTAAAGCATTTTTTGAAACTATAGAGTAGCTTGAATGGATCAAGATACGAGTATTAAACCTTCCCCATAAAAACTCAGATATTATAAAGTTTGTAATCAAAAGAGAATTTGTTATAAGTTTATTTATGACTTTAACTTTATTCTCCTACGCTCTTCAATTATATGCAATTTGCAGTCTTCATAATTAGTGACAGCAACTGCTCATAATCATATTGAAATTGTGATGTTTGTTTTGAAAGATTTTCAAGCAAGACATCGATGAAACATTTTTAAACATTTTTGAAGTTGCAACAGAACCACTTCTGGTTTCTGTTAATTAATGAAAAAATAAAAATGCCTCATGAGAGTCAATTTAAGATGAAAAGATATAGGGCAATTACAATTTCAATTCTTGATGATTTTTTCAAACCAGTTAGAGAGCAAGGTCGTGAACCAAGTCCGTAGCCAAGAATCTGAACTCCCACGAAAATATTTTAACTATCAAAATTTTTTTATGACTCGAATCTCTTAATTTTAATTTATAAGAATAATAAAAATAATAACCACAACAAATTTAAGTATATATTAATAGAAATGAGGAAAACACGTTTGCGGTTCTTGAAGAGTTCTTAGGTTTAGTGGCTGTTGAAAGCAAAAAAGGATAATCTCAAGGGAAGGCAATACTACGAATGTTGAAATAAATTGTGACTTTCTGATTGACAACCACTTGATGGTGCAGCAGTAATGATGTAAAGTTTTATGTAGAAGTGTTCAAATTGTGGAAAATATCCAGTTGCATTGGATGTTCACTGTTATTGGCATTCAAATGGAGTACAACACATTAGGAACTTTATTTTCACAGTGAAAGCAACTGGATAATATTTTAGTTTATCAAGTTGGAAATATTTTAATGGAAAAAATAGGAAAGATTTTCCGGGGAACAAAATGAATAAAACTAACACAAATATGCAGAACAAAATGGGTGGAAGGTTATGATGGATTGTTCCGATTTAGAGAAGTTTGTAAAGCAATTGTTGAATTTTTAGAGGAGTTTGAGATAGATCAAGATATCGAACGTTCTTCAAAAACATCAAATCTTTGGGATTCTGTAATCTCGAACGAGTAGGTTATAAGTTTAATTATGATTTCAATTTTGTTATCCTTCACAATAAGATGATGTACTACTTTGAAGTGTTAATTATTTTATTAGTGAAGTTAGCTGTTAGATGCTTCTTTTAAAAGATTTTCACTTCAAATATTCAATGAAAATTTTTCAAGCATTGACAAAGTTGCCAACAGAACTTCTGTTTTCTGCTAATGAAAAAAAAATAAATCCGGAGATGTGCGATGTCTCGCTCTCTATCGACTCTCCTCACTAGTTGTCCCACCTGAATGTTTCGTGATCGCCAACAGATCACCAATTACTTACCAATCCTTACAAACAGATTATCCCAAATCGATATCTATCAAGAATTTTACGAATTTTGTAAATAAATATCATCTATAAAGTCACATTTCATAGTTAAGAATAATAGGTCTGTTAGGTATAAATATAAAATCACATAATGTTCATAAACTGCTTTAAATATAAATTTCTCTAACTTCTATGATAAAAGATACTTCAATAAAATACTAATTACTTTATCTCAATTTTTTATCAGGCGGTAAGGATGAGACTTACTAAGATAATTCTAGGCTATATTAAATATAAGTGTTCTAATCAATAGTTATATTTATTGCGCACCCTCGTTGATCACACACACATCACTACTCACGCAATTACTATACAACAAGAGACACGGTGATACTTTGCAATATTTATGCATTTTGAAGTGACCGCATACGAAGACTTAGTGAAGACGATGGCAAGATTGTATTGAAGTACGCATGACAGCATTGATGGAGAGACGTCAAGAAGCTATAGTTAGAGTTGAGGACGTCGACGTAGAGATGTGAGGATGAGGAGTGGTAGACAACTGTGAAGTATGGATTAATGATTTTCCCTCAAAGTACAATTAATTTAATGAGTATACATGCTTTTTCTTTTTTTTATGTAATCATTTGTGAATTCAATTAGCTGTTTCAAAGTCTAACTGAGTTTATTCTGAATGGTTTCTCATCTATATCCATTTCCGTTTACAGAGATAAGTGTGTGTATTCTAAGCGAGATAGTGTTCTTAATAATTTGCTGTTCTTATATATATAATTTGAGTATTTCATTATGTATAAGCCAGTATAGTTAGTATATAATGAGGCCAGTAGTTATAGATAGTTAGTCCAATGTTAAGTATATGCTACTCATATGTGTTATATATAGTGCCAGAGTGAGTGCCAATGAGTGCCTAGAAGTGTGAAGCAAAGTTGTCTATAAATCAATATTTTATCTCATTTTGTAATTGAGAGTTCATTAACACTTTCTATTTGATAACTGATTATATATATAAGATGCAGCTTATTTCAAGTCCATTTTCTTAATTCACTTCATACTAAGCCTATAGAATAATAGCTACTCATATTATATATGGCGTATTGATCTACTCCTATATAGCGTTATATAAAGCGTATTATATGTACTAGGAATCGATTTTTGTAGTTGATATATACTAAAGTTTGCTAGGATGCTTATTCTATGTATAGTAAGTTAGTTCTTTTACTAATAACTATAGTATAGAGTTCACGACTAGAATATATATAATTCTAAAGTGAATATATGATTTTTAACTACTATATTGAGGACAGTGACCTCGCTCACTCAGTTACTCTCGGATGTACGCCGCTATAGTCCGCAGGTTGAGCCCCCCGCGAAAACGCCGCGTGTGCCCCGCTCTAGAGCGCAATATTACCGCGTATAATCCCGCTCATCGCTCGCGTAGTCGCACCGCAGGCGTACCAATATTTCTAATACGCGTAACCGTACCGCCTCACTCCGCGTGCTAGTCTCCAGCTATAAGATACGTCATATTAAATATTACCGCTATGCGAACGTATATAATATATTAATATCAATGTAAACTATATTCATAATAAGTAAATTCTTTCAAATTATACCTTATAATGAATCATTTCAATTTATTTACTACTAAATTATTGTACGAAATATTTTTTAATAAAAAACATTATATATTAACTTTACCTGAAAATGACGTTGCCCATTCTTCACTGTAAGCTACCACAGTAGGTGTGATATACCTATATAGCACTACCAAATAAGGGATAGTGTGCTTTTTGTTATTACTAGTTTTTATATTGCTGATTAATACCATCATTAATTGTACTTTACTGCTTTTAACTCATATATTTTTATTTTAACATTACATACTTAAAGCATGTTAAATTCAGCAAAATTCAATAATAGATATGACGTGTTATACCTTATACACTCCATAAAATGAGGTAATTTAAGTGATATGCTTGTTTATATACTGTTATATTTATACTGCTTTATACTCATTAATGTGCATATTACTGCTCATTTAATAATACTTCATATAATTAATATATTAAATTCATGTTACATACCTTAAAGCGCGAGTTAAATCATGTAATATATCAATTTATTATTCCACATTATTGCTCATATCGATGAACACCAAAAGGTATTTATTTTTAGTATTTTTAT
>JABUQX010073071.1:12500-22963 GCA_015478945.1 Trachelipus rathkii
CAGATTGCACTCCTCAGAATTCGCCTCTCAGGGAAGAGGCTCCATCATATCATTGGCCTCTTAAACTTTCGAGTTTTAAACCAAAATAGCCGAGTATGTTCAAAATTACATTTGCCAATGCTTTTCCTGAGATATAATAAACCGGAACAAATGATAAAAAATCCTCTCATAAAGTAAAAGGAGTATCACCTCCATCACCACCAAACGCGTACCTTACACAAAGTGAAAACTGTTCTGTTTGGGAAATATCCGTTGTTTCATCAGCTAATACTGAAAATAATTTGTTTTTATTAACTTCTTCCACTATTTTCCTTTGTAAAAGCTGACTAAATGGCTGTATGATTTCATTCTGTATCATCGGACTCGTATACATTGAGTTTTTGGACGATAGAAGTAAGTGGTTCTCCAGCTATTTTCATGTAAAAGCTGACTAAATGGCTGTTTTCATTCTGTATCATCGGACTCGTATACATTGAATTTTTGGACGATAGAAGTAAGTGGTTCTTCAAAACCTGGTCACCTCCATTTGCTCGAAACCTAAGAAGGCTTCTAAAATTTCCGTCATTTTCAGCTGGAGTTGATAATTCAATACGTCCAGAGTCACTTGAGCCCCTTAATGCAAGACCTTGCTGGCCACAAAAACATTTCAATTATTGGCACATAATTTCCGAATTTTCCTTCACATTTTCTTATTTTATTATTATTTATTTTTTTATCATGTATTATTTCGATTTTTTTCTGAATAAGAGCTTCAATATTATCATATATATATATATATATATATATATATATATATATATATATATATATATATATATATATATATATATATATATATATATATATATATATATATATATATATATATATATATATATATATATATATATATATATATATATATATATATTTTATATATATATATTTTATATATATATTTATATATAAATATATATATATATATATATATATATATAATAATAATAATATAATATTAATGAATATGTAAATATAGACTGACTTACCCCTTTATACTATATATATATATATATATTAGGGATGCACCGGATCTCCGGCTCCGGCTCCGGCTTGGCCGGAGTTCCGGCCTTTTTAAAGATCTCCGGCTCCGGCCGGAGACCACTAGTCTCCGGCTTTCTCCGGCCGGAGACCTATATTTTTAAAAGGTAGTTTTGAAAATAAAAATAGTTATAATTCATTGAAAGTAATAATGAGACATTTAATGAAATAAATTTATTTAGAAGAACTGATTCATACAAAAAGTGTAAAAAAATTATTTTAGTATTTTTTTTTGTTGTAGTGATAATATTAAGTCAAACTAATAACTAATATTATAACTATAATAATATATAATAATATCAATAGACCTATATGACACCATTTACTAAATTGACTAATTATTTTGATAAACAACTTAAAAGGGTTTGATATCCAAAATGACAACCCCTAACAAAAAATACACTTTTGATAAATCTAGCTTTAAAAATACAATACAGAAATAGGTAAATGAATTGGTAAAAGAACTTTTAAACTACATGCCATATCTGACCAAAAGACTAAAAAAATTATGATATATATCCTTAATCTTTAAATTATTAAAGAGCTTTTAAGTTTTAACAAACTAACATTTAAAATATATATATATATATATATATATATATATATATATATATATATATATATATATATATATATATATATATATATATATATATATAAAATATATATATATATATATATATATATATATATATATATATATATATATATACTATATATATATATATATATATATATGTATATATATCTACGAAAAGATAAAAAATTATGATATATATAGAACGCCTCGTGGCGCAGGAGGTTGAGTCACCGCCTCTCATACGAGAGGACGCTGGTTCAAATCCTCCGCGTAACAGTTGGGTTTTATCTACCTGGGGGCAAGAATTAAAACTTGACTGCTAACACGTTGGTGGCGCTGGTTTGGGATAGCCGGCCTTAAAGCTCGATTTCCTGTGGTCCCCCGTGTTACCCCCTGCAGGGATAAAGCACGTTAAAAGGTAGTTTTATATATATATATATATATATATATATATATATATATATATATATATAGAAATAGATGTATATATATATACTATATATATATAATATATATATTAGTGATGCACCGGAGAGTAATTTTGGCCGGAGGCCGGAGAGCCGGAGGCCGGAGAATGAAAATTTTAATTCCGGCCGGAGGCCGGAGTCTCCGGCCGGAGAATGAAATTTCCATTTATACTTACCTTCTATATATATATATATATATAAGGTGCTATATAAATTACGCTTGAAGCGTTCTTTATTGGGGACGTGGATGGCCTAGTGGTTAGAGCATCCGGTTGTTGTTAACTCAGCAACGCGGAGTCCAACGTTCGAATCCCGCTGACGAAGAGTAAAATCTTCTGTGACTCATTCCATAGAATGAAATTTCCATTATACTACCTTCAATATATATATATATATATATATATATATATATATATATATATATATATATATATATATATATATATATATATATATATATATATATATATATATATATAAAGGATTGACTCTAAACATGCAATTATCATACACCTTTCTCGTCCGGATCCTAAATTACCTAGAGAAGTTACACTCCTTGAAGAGGGCTAAACCCGAGAGGTGTGAACTACTTGATGCTACTGGGAAATTACTATCAAGAGGAAACCCAAAGAAAGGTTCAAAATATTATAGCACAAAACCTTTACTGGATCATCTTGAAGAGAAACATAAAACCATATATTTGAAGATAAAAGAAATATCTGAATCTTCAAGAGGAAAAGTGGCCGAAAAAAGAAAACATGATATCACAGACACAGCAGATGATGATCCATGTCCATCCATATCATCAACTTCTACCTCTATTAAAAAAGATTTCTTCAGCCTACACTGTTTGAAATAACTGATAAAACAAAGATTTGGGAAATTAATGATAGAAGAGCACAGAAATTCGTTTCAAAATTGGGGAATTGATTGATGTGGACAATCTGCCATTTTCTTTTGTTGAAGACATTGGATTTAAGAGATTAATAAATCACGTATGTCCACAATATAATATTCCATCAAGGAGGTACTTTTCAGAAGAGATTATCCACACAATATATAAAAGGGTAAAGAACAAAATAACACTTCAGCTGCAAGAAATTCAAGCAATATCATTAACATCAGATATTTGGACTTACTCATATAACAATGAAAGCTTTATAAGTATGTCAGGGCATTGAATTGATAAAGATTTTCAAAGGAAGAGTGGAACATTACAAATCAGTAGTTTTAGTGTTTCTCATTCAGCAGAAAATATATGTCTAAAAAGTGAGGAAACACTTAAGAGCTGGGATTTAAAAAAAGAAAATATTCATGTTGTCCTAAGATAACGCACCAAACATTACAAAAGGTATGAGAGCGACAGGTGTTATAAATGAGACATGTTTTATTCATTCCTTACAGCTAGTAATCTTTAATTGATTTTCTCAAAAATCAATTAAATATTTAATTACTTTATGTAGGAAAATTGTAGGTCATTTTAGTTGATCACCAATTGCTACAACTAAATTAACGGAAATTCAAAAATCTAATTTGCCAATACACAAGCTTATTCAAGATGTGGAAACAAGATGGAATTCGTCATATTATATGCTGCAAAGGATCATAGAGCAAAAAATTGCAATTATTATATATTCTTCAAATTTGAAAAACAATCTAGATATCTTAAATGCAAATCACTGAAAGCTAATGGAGAATATAATTAGATTGTTACAACCATTTGAAGAATTAACTAAAAGAGCGAGTGATGATGATGTTGATTTATCATTTGTAATACCTGCAGTTAATGCATTGCAAAAATATTTAGCAAAAACTTGGAAGGATAGCAGTGTAAAAACTATGAAAGATGAACTTTTAAATTCTGTTACTGAACGTTTTTGTACCATTAAAGAGAAGAAACTTTATGTACTTGCAACAGTTCTAAATCCACAATACAAATTAGCTCCCTTTGATATTATTGATCAGAATAAAACAAAATTTATGCTCAAAGAAGAAGTAAAACTTTTATAAAAGCTAAAGAAAATATTACATTAAGTTCAGATTCTGATGAACAAAATGATGATCAAAATGATCAGTCTCATACAGATTCACATGAAGAATCTGAAAATGAAACGGCAGATATTGAGAAGGAAACACATTCAATTTTCTGGAAGTGCTTTGATGACATGTTACAAGAAAAATCTTCAGAAGAAAATGAAGAATATTCAGATACAATCAAACCAAGTGGAACTGATCAAAGGAGAAAAAAAGTTAAAATGTAAACGTAGAAGCAGCAGTGAGAGAAAACAACATGAATTAGAAAATACTATTCAAACTATTGTGGATAAATATTTTGCAGCAACACTTATGGAACGAAAATCGGATGCTGATCCACTGTTATGGTAGAAAGAAAGAAAAGCTCTTTATCCTGATTGCATCTTACCTGAATTAGCTAGGAAATATCTCTCTGCTCCACCTTCAAGTGTATTTAGCGTGAGAATGTTTAGCCAAGCAGGAAATATTTCTACAAGTAAAAGGAATCGTCTTTCTCCAACACTAGCTGATCAGCTCCTGTTTCTTCATCATAATTTAAGAGCATTTGATTTTAAATATTAGAGAATGGTTACCTAAATAGCAATGCATAAGCTAGTTAACTTTCCTTTCACTGACTTTGCGCTTAACAATATAATTTAATTTTCTCAAAAAATTCTATTGTGATACTCTATAAAGTATCGATAACAGCTGGTACATGCACTATATATATATATATATATATATATATATATATATATATATATATATATATATATAAACTTTTAACGTGCTTTATCCCCTATGCAGGGGGTAACACGGGGGGACCACAGGAAATCGAACTTTAAGGCCGGCTATCCCAAACCAGCGCCACCAACGTGTTAGCAGTCAAGTTTTAATTCTTGCCCCCAGGTAGATAAAACCCAACTGTTACGCGGAGGATTTGAACCAGCGTCCTCTCGTATGAGAGGCGGTGACTCAACCTCCTGCGCCACGAGGCGTTCTATATATATATATATATATATATATATATATATATATATATATATATATATATATATATATATATATATATATATATATATATATATATATATATATATATATATATATATATATATATATATATATATATATATATATATATATATATATATATATATATATAATATATATATATATATATATATATATATATATATATATATATATATATATATATATATATATATATATATATATATATATATAAATATATATATATATAGTTTCAAATGTTAGTTAAACTTATATAATTTAAAGATTAAGGATATATATCATAATTTTTTAGTCTTTTGGTCAGATATGATGGCATGTAGTTTAAAAGTTCTTTTACCAATTCATTTACCTATTTCTGTATTGTATTTTTAAAGCTAGATTTATCAAAAGTGTATTTTTTGTTAGGGGTTGTCATTTTGGATATCAAACCCTTTTAAGTTGTTTATCAAAATAATTAGTCAATTTAGTAAATGGTGTCATATAGGTCTATTGATATTATTATATATTATTATAGTTATAATATTAGTTATTAGTTTGACTTAATATTATCACTACAACAAAAAATAATAAAAAAATTTTTACACTTTTATATAAATCAGTTCTTCTAAATAAATTTATTTCATTAAATGTCTCATTATTACTTTCAATGAATTATAACTATTTTATTTTCAAAACTACCTTTTAAAAATATAGGTCTCCGGCCGGAGAAAGCCGGAGACTAGTGGTCTCCGGCCGGAGCCGGAGATCTTTAAAAAGGCCGGAACTCCGGCCAAGCCGGAGCCGGAGCCGGAGATCCGGTGCATCCCTAATATATATATATATATATATATATATATATATATATATATATATATATATATATATATATATATATATATATATATATATATATATATATATATATATATATATATATATATATATATATATATATATATATATATATATATATATATATATATATTAAAATATATATACGAGCTGTTATATATACTGTATAGAGTATCACAATATAATTTTTTGAGAAAATTAAATTATATTGTTAAGCGCAAAGTCAGTGAAAGGAAAGTTAACTAGCTTATGCATTGCTATTTAGGTAACCATTCTCTAATATTTAAAATCAAATGCTCTTAAATTATGATGAAGAAACAGAAGCTGATCAGCTAGTGTTGGAGAAAGGCGATTCCTTTTACTTGTAGAAATATTTCCTGCTTGGCTAAACATTCTCACGCTAAATACACTTGAAGGTGGAGCAGAGAGATATTTCCTAGCTAATTCAGGTAAGATGCAATCAGGATAAAGAGCTTTTCTTTCTTTCCACCATAACAGTGGATCAGCATCCGATTTTCGTTCCATAAGTGTTGCTGCAAAATATTTTCCATAGTAGTTTGAATAGTATTTTCTAATTCATGTTGTTTTCTCTCACTGCTGCTTCTACGTTTACATTTTAACTTTTTTCTCCTTTGATCAGTTCCACTTGGTTTGATTGTATCTGAATATTCTTCATTTTCTTCTGAAGATTTTTCTTGTTATGTCATCAAAGCACTTTCAGAAAATTGAATGTGTTTCCTTCTCAATATCTGCCGTTTCATTTTCAGATTCTTCATGTGAATCTGTATAGGACTGATCATTTTGATCATCATTTTGTTCATCAGAATCTGAACTTAATGTAATATTTTCTTTAGCTTTTATAAAAGTTTTACTTCTTCTTTGAGCATAAATTTTGTTTTATTCTGATCAATAATATCAAAGGGAGCTATTTGTATTGTGAATTTAGAACTGTTGCAAGTACATAAAGTTTCTTCTCTTTAATGGTACCAAAACGTTCAGTAACAGAATTTAAAAGTTCATCTTTCATAGTTTTTACACCGCTATCCTTCCAAGTTTTTGCTAAATATTTTGCAATGCATTAACTGCAGGTATTACAAATGATAAATCAACATCATCATCACTCGCTCTTTTAGTTAATTCTTCAAATGGTTGTAACAATCTAATTATATTCTCCATTAGCTTTCAGTGATTTGCATTTAAGATATCTAGATTGTTTTTCGAATTTGAAGAATATATAATAATTGCAATTTTTTGCTCTATGATCCTTTGCAGCATATAATATGACGAATTCCATCTTGTTTCCACATCTTGGATAAGCTTATGTATTGGCAAATTAGATTTTTGAATTTCCGTTAATTTAGTTGTAGCAATTGGTGATCAACTAAAATGACCTACAATTTTCCTACATAAAGTAATTAAATATTTAATTGATTTTTGAGAAAATCAATTAAAGATTACTAGCTGTAAGGAATGAATAAAACATGTCTCATTTATAACACCTATCGCTCTCATACCTTTTGTAATGTGTTTCCTCACTTTTAGGACAACATGAATATTTTCTTTTTTTAAATCCCAGCTCTTAAGTATTTCCTCACATTTTAGACATATATTTTCTGCTGAATGAGAAACACTAAAACTACTGATTTGTAATGTTCCACTCTTCCATTGAAAATCTTTATCAATTCAATGCCCTGACATACTTATAAAGCTTTCATTGTTATATATGAGCAAGTCCAAATATCTGATGTTAATGATATTGCTTGAATTTCTTGCAGCTGAAGTGTTATTTTGTTCTTTACCCTTTTATATATTGTGTGGATAATCTCTTCTGAAAAGTACCTCCTTGATGGAATATTATATTGTGGACATACGTGATTTATTAATCTCTTAAATCCAATGTCTTCAACAAAAGAAAATGGCAGATTGTCCACATCAATCAATTCCCCAATTTTGAAACGAATTTCTGTGCTCTTCTATCATTAATTTCCCAAATCTTTGTTTTATCAGTTATTTCAAACAGTGTAGGCTGAAGAAATCTTTTTAATAGAGGTAGAAGTTGATGATATGGATGGACATGGATCATCATCTGCTGTGTCTGTGATATCATGTTTTCTTTTTTCGGCCACTTTTCCTCTTGAAGATTCAGATATTTCTTTTATCTTCAAATATATGGTTTTATGTTTCTCTTCAAGATGATCCAGTAAAGGTTTTGTGCTATAATATTTTGAACCTTTCTTTGGGTTTCCTCTTGATAGTAATGTATTACCAGTAGCGCACAAGTAGTTCACACCTCACGGGTTTGCCCTCTTCAAGGAGTGTAACTTCTCTAGGTAGTTACTACTTAGGATCCGGACGAGGAAGGTGCATGATAATTGCATGCTTAGGGTCAATCATTCATATATATATATATATATATATATATATATATATATATATATATATATATATATATATATATATATATATATAATAAATAATATATATATATATATATATATATATATATATATATATATATATATATATATATATATATATATATATATATATATATATATATATATATAAAAGGTAAGTATAAATGGAAATTTCATTCTCCGGCCGGAGACTCCGGCCTCCGGCCGGAATTAGAATTTTCATTCTCCGGCCTCCGGCTCTCCGGCCTCCGGCCAAAATTACTCTCCGGTGCATCACTAATATATATATATATATATATATATATATATATATATATATATATATATATATATATATATATATATATATACAGTGATGGGCACGGTACATGAAAATTGCTTGGGCGATACCGGTACATCGATACTTGTAAATTCTCTTGGGCGATACCGATACTCGATACTTTGAAAAAACGTTTGGGCGATACCGGTACTCGGTATTGTATCGCCGATACATCCGATACATCGGTACATTTGAAGACATAAACAAAAAATGATAAATATTTTTTCGAGAAATAGTTATACATATAATACATTATATTACTGTTGATATAGTTTTTATGTCGATTCGGTGCTTCTTCATCTGTAACTTTTAAATTGTATAAAAATTAAAGTTAAAGAAAGGTAAAGATTTTGAAATTTGCATAGAAACAAAAGTTTAAAATTGCTGTCACAGTGAGCAAGCTCAAAAAATTTCCCAGAAGTTATTAATTTGGACTTACACCAGTTTGTTGCATTAATTTTTTTGAAATGTTCTTCGGAATCTTTTGGAACTAATGAATCACTTTCAGTATTACATTTACTCATTGTTAAAGTTAATTTGAAAAATAAAACTTCAAAAAATATTTAAAAAAAATTACAAACAAATTGACAAGCCTAACTTCTTCAATCAACTTGCAATAAGAGACTGCGAGTCTGAAGTCCGAACAGCATAAATTTTGAATGTACGATTGCAGGAATAAACATATTTCAACACGTTTCACTTAAATGATATATTGAACGAGAGAATTATGAAACAATATGCCGCTACCGTGGCTCAAACGGTAGAGCGACGGAGTCGCATGAAAAGGTCGCGGGTTCGAATCCTAGTTCGGATCCTAAGTAGAAATTACCTAGAGAAGTTCCCCTCCATGAATAGGGCTATGCCCATGAGGTGTGAACTTTTTAATATATATATATATATATATATATATATATATATATATATATATATATATATATATATATATATATATATATATATATTAGTGATGCAGGTAACATCCGCATCCGCATAATTAAAGATCCGCATCCGCATCCGCGCTTTGCCCTGCGGATGTTGCGCGGATATTTATTGTCTTATCATTAAGAATTTTATAAAAAAAAATACTTAAGATGAATCTGAACGCAGTAGCACAAAATGAGTTGAAGGCAATTCAAAAAGGGCTTATCGTACTGTTATCAAAGACGTTCCAACTAACTGGAATAGTACACTTCATATGATGGAAAGAATGGTATTGCTCAAAGAACCTCTTGCTATGTACGCTAGTTCGTATTCCAAAGTTAACATTCTTACTAATGTGGAAAATGACATCATATCACACTGCATTAAACTATTGGAACCATTTGAAGAAATTACCAAAAGAATCAGCGCCTCTACAGCTTCTGTCTGCGATGTAATACTCAATAATATAATCTCAACGCTAAGGAATCATTTTGAACCATCTTCAAATGAAAATGATGACGGTTTAAAAAGAATGAAAGATGTAATAAAACTTTAACTAGAAAAACGCGCTTTGGTTTTGTGGAAATTAATGATCTTCATTCTATTTCAACATACTTAGATCCAGCAAGTTTCTTTTTTTTTGGTAACACAATATTAGAACAAGTTAAATCGATCACTTTGTGTTGCAGTTGAAAACTTCGTCCATTAATTCGCCACCCATTAAAAGGAGAAAAAAACAAATCTACAGAACCAACACCTTCTACAAGTAAATCAATAACAGATTCAATGGAAGAATTTCTACA
>JABUQX010073072.1:12500-29043 GCA_015478945.1 Trachelipus rathkii
AATATATATAATATATATATATGTTACTAACAATTAATTGCAAAAAAAAAAAGGTTTTAAAAATTAATTTTCAAAATAAGCCTGCTTTTAAGTTAAGAGATGGTTCTATTATTCCATTTGGAAATATTACTAATTTTAAATACAACAATCAAATAAGAGTTTCAAATCCACCATCAGTTGTTCAAAATCATAATCATATTCAAAATCAAAGTTCATTTTGCACGATAAATTATAATAATATAGGCCTATAACCACTGTTTAATAAAAAAAAAATTAATAAAATTATTTTAAATGCTATTATTATTATAATATTTTTTTTTTTACGATTATTCATTTAATTATAAAGGCAAGAGTTCTGACAAAACTATACTAAGCCTACGCACTTTAACGCTTAAAAGCAAACTGATTTGCAACCTATCCACAATGTATCGTATCCCTGGGACGATGAATTTTAACATGTTGAACGCTAATTTTATAATTGTTTCGTACGGGCAAATTTGAATTTCAGTTATTAAGGGGAGGATCCAATTTTAAGAAAAACAAGCGGTTGTTCTTCATATACAACCACCTGTTGTAGGTATAAAACGTTGACGCGGTATATTTTCACACACATTCTTCTCGTTCAAAATTTAATTGACATGTGTTGTAAAGTGTCTGCAACAATCATATTGGTTTGACATTTGAATAACAGCTATTCAATGACGGCTTTTTTTTTCATTAAATAATAAATCATTGGGATGTTATTATAATAAGATGCAATTTAATTTTTTTAATATTTAATCCTATTAAAAAAATGAAAGAATAAAAAATAATAAATAGTTGCACCCTAGTTGCTAGTTGTATAAAATGGTGGTTGCGCAAACCTGCAACCAGGCCACGAGCCGCCCCTGATATATATATATATATATTAGAGTAAGAGGTGACAGTGAATTATTATTTAAAATATCTGTTATTAATGAATATCTTTTAACAAGTGTTAAAATACGAAATCCTAAAAACTTCTTATTTGAATTTTGAATTAATATCAGCTTGACTAATTATTTATAGTTTACTGACTTTGAAGAATCTTTCCTTTTTCAAATATTAGACATTTGGGATGCACTCCCTTGACTACTAATAAGATAACTCCCTTGACTACCAAAAAGATAACTCCCTTGACTACTAATAAGATAACTATTTACCCCGAGAACTACTTTCTTAGATCTTCTATTACACAAAATTAATTTATGGCATCCTTTCAAAAATCATCCCGACTTCAAATTGTTATATTTACGTTGTGCAAAGGAGACCTACTCAAACACCTGCCCTAAATTACCTAGGAGCCCAAAAAACTTATACTAAACGATTAACATAATACATATTTACAAATTTAGAACAATCTTGCTATTACACATAACATATAAATAACTGTCTGCGTTAATCACTACACTCAATGAAGTATTTTACGTTTGCAAGAGTACCTTCAAAGACTGCGTAGAACTTAGGACTCCAAATTTATTATTGAAAACCGTCTACTAAATACATATTATAAATACAAATTTTAGATTCTTAGCGAATTACAATATAATCTTGAACGCTTATCACTACATAAACGTGTAAAGTGTTTACGCGATTAAAAAAATACTCAAAACGCCTCATAATAAGACCCAAATTATATCAGAAACTCGATCACACATGAATAATACTATGTAATCAATTAATTTCTTGCGTATTACATCATAAAGAAATTATAAATAAGCTTGACTAGCTTTATACTACATCAATGTATAATCTTTACAGTGTGCAAAGGAATACTCAACACTGCCAAAGTTATCAAGGACCCACAAATACCTGAAACGCGATCTACTGAATAATTATTATAACAAAATTTAGATTCTTTGCTCATCTGCGCACATAAACATATATAATAAGTGACGCGGCTTATCACACATAATGTTAAATCATTACGTGCAAAGGAGATACTCAAAACACTGCCTAAAATTAAACTAGGACAACCAAATTATTATTGAAAACGATAACGACAATTTACAAATTAATTTCTTTGTATACACGATAAAACATATAAATACTTGACTACTCGTTATATGACACATCAAATTGGTAAATAACTTTACGGTTTGCAAAGAATACCGTCAATACCTCTTAAATTACTTACACCCTAAATAGATCCTAAAACGATCACACATGAATACAAGTATAATAATAAAAAATAAAAATGCACAAAAACAATAAATAAGCTAACTACGCCGATACTAATTCAAATGTAATATCTGCGTAGCCAAGAAAACCATCAAACACATGCCTAAATTACCTCAAGAGCCAAAATTATTATAGAATCTGTATTAACATAATAATCATATAAAAAAATTAGATTTCTTTCTGCACAGTTTTAGCTGACTAATAACTGACTACCTCTATACACATAAATGTTAAATTTTTTACGGGTGCAAAGCATATACCTCAACACGTGCCACATACAGATACAAATATACTCCTTTCCTGCGAAACCGAGTCTAACATATAACATATCAACCTTAGATATTCTTGCATTACACATAAACAGATATAACAGCTGACCCTGTTCACTACAGAAATTGTCACTTTACCGTTGTGGCAAAGGAATACTCAAACATGCAAAATTACCTAGGACGCCAAATTATTATCTAAACCGGATCTAACAGAAAAACATATTAAACAATTTGATTTCTTTGTAATTACACCTAAACATTAAATAGCTGACTACGCTACTACTCTAAATTGTATATTTAGTGTCAAAGAAAACCTCAAACATTCATAAATTACCTAGAGCCAAAAATATTATTGAAACCGATCTAACATGAATCACATTAAAAATTTAGATTTCTTTGTTATACACATAAAAATAAATAAGCTTGACTACGCTTATCACTACATCAATAGAAAATTTACGGTTTGCAAAAAAATCCTCAAACTACCTGCTAAATTACCTAGGACCCAAATTATTACTGAAACCGTCTAAACATGATACAATTATACATTTAGATTCTATCAATAACATAAACAATATAAATAGCTTAATACGCTTTATCACTTACAGCATTGTAAATTTCGTTTTGCAAAGGAGATACATCAAAGACATCCTAAATTACCTAGACCAAATTATTCTTGAAACGATCAACATGTAATATACAATTAGTTTTCTTGCTATTAAACATATAACAATTAGAATAACTTGGACTACGCATATCACTTACATAAATTGTATTTTTTACGGTGTGAAGAGATAATCAAACACCCTGCCAATACCCTGGCTAAAAATTAGGAAACCGATCAACAATACATTTATAACAAATTAGATTCTTTGCATTACACAATATAAAAATCATAATAAGCTGACTGCTTTATGACTTACATCAATGTAGAAATGTTACCAGTTGTCTAAAGAATACCTCATCATGCCCTAAATACCTGCGTCCCAATAGTTACTGAACCGAACATGATACATATATAACAAACTTTAGATTTTTGCTAATACAATAACCCTGCCCTTAAGAACACTTTAGTCCAGTACCCCCCTCAATTGAAATCATTTTACTAGTTGTGAAAGTAATAACCGTCAAACACCTGCCTAAAATACCTAGAGTCTAAATAATACTACCGATTAAAATAAACATATATAACAAATGGATTCTTCCTATTAACATATACAATACAAAACTGACTAACGCTACATCATCAATTCTAAATATTTACGGTTGTGCAAAGTAGATACCTCACACCTCCTAAATTAACTAGAGACTTAAAATTAACAAATATCAACTTAAAACATATTAAATAAAATTAGAATTCTTCTATTCACATAAAACAATATAATAAGCTTGACTAGCCTCACTCACACAAATTAAAATATTTTACGGTGTTCAGAGGTGATACCTCAACATCTCAATTACCTATGAACCCAAAACTATTATCTAACACATCTAAACATGAATACATATTATAACAAATTAGATTTCTTTGCTATACACATATAACATATATAAATATAGGCTGACTATATAATAATCAAATACATAATATATATTTTTAAGTTGTCAAAGAGATACCCAAACACTGCCAAATTCCTAACCGCAAATTACATTATATAAAACGATCTAACTGGCAGACATATTATACAAATAGATTTTGTAAAACAATATAAATAATACTGACTACGCTTTATACTAAATCAAATGGAATAATTTACGGTTGCAAGGAGATACCTAATAACGCCTAATTACTAGGCACCCAAATTTATTAAAACAGATCTACATAAAATATTATAGCAATTTTTAAGATTATGTAAAATAACACAAAACAATAAAAATAAGCTTACATACGCTACAAGACATCAAATGTAAATATCACGGGCAGTTTACCAAGAGATACCCAAACACCTCTAAATACCTAGGAGCCAAATACATCTGAAACACTACTACATGAATATCATATAACAATTTAGATTCTTCCTATTACTGCATTTAAAATAGAAATTAAGCTGACTACGGCCTACTTCACTACAAATTTAAATTTACGTTGTGCAAAACAGCATACCTCAAACACGCCTAAATTAACTTAATACAAATTATTATCTGAAAACCGGATCTAAATAGTGCCAATATAAAAAGATAACGGTAAATTACACATAACAATAATAAAACTACTACTTAACCACATAATGTCAATTTTTTACGGTGTGCAAAGTAAATATACTCACCATTGCCAAAATTACTAGGAGCGCCAACTTTAACGAACCGATCTAAATGAATAACATATTAAAACAATTATATTGTGGGCTATTACACATAAACAATAATAAATAAGCGACTTACTCTTCACTACAATAATGTAAATGTTACGGTTCGGCAAAGAGATAACCAACATCTGCCTAAATTACCTAGCCAAATTTAATCTAACCGATTAACCATGAAACATATTATCTTAGTACTTCTATAACAGGCTAAAACAATTAAATTAACCTTGAATAACTAACTTAACTAACATCACAGTTGTAAATATTTGACTGGGGGTTGCAAAAAGATAGCCTAAAAACTGCAAATATACTAAGAGCCCAATTAATTATCTAAAACTGATCTAACATGGATACATATTATAACCAATATAGATTTGCTTTACACAAAACAATATAATAAAATGAATAAGCTTATCATCACATCAAATGTAAAAATTTTCGGTTGTGCCCAAAAAAAACCTCAAACACTGCCTAAATACTAGGAAGCCCAAATTTAGAAACGATCTAACCATGATACATATTTGAACAAATTTATCTTGTGAGAGGTTTTGAAATATAATAACTGACTAACGCTTGATAACTACATAAATTTGTAAATTTTTACGTGTGCAAGAGATAATTCACGACACCTGCTAAATACCTGGAGCCTAAATGTAATTAGCTGAAACCGATCTAACATGAATACATTATAACAAATTTAAATTTCTGATTAAATTAACCAATAAAATATAAATAAGCTTGACTACGCTTATAACTATAAATATTTTACGGTTGTCAAAGGAGATACCTTCAAATCATGCCTAATGACCTGGGAAAGTAATTAGTGAAATTGTAGAACATGAAACATATATAACAATTATTTCTTTGCTAAAACATATATACATATACTAAACAAACTTGTTCTAACGCGTACACTACATCTCAAATGAAATATTTACGGTTTGCAAAGAGATACCTCAATCATTGCTTAAAACCTAGAGATTATTATCTGAAACCGATTCTAACATGAATACTATTAAACCAAATTATTTTCTTGCATACACATAAAAACAACTAAAAATAAGCGACTACCTATCAATAACAAAATGTAAATTTTAAAGTTGCAAGAATCCTCAAACACCTCAAAATTACCTAGGAGCCAAATATAGGAAACGATCTAACATGCATAAATAAGACAAATAATTCTCTTGCTGTTACACATAAAACAATATAAATAACTTGACTAGCCTTAATACTACATCAAATTGTAATATTTTAACGGTGGCAAGGAATACCCTAAATCAACCTGCCAAAATACTAGAGATCCATTATTCGCTGAAACTGACTAACAGATACATATTATGCATATAGATTTCTTTGCTAACACATAAAAAATTAATAAATTTACCAAGACATATCATACTATTTATTAAAAAATTGATTAATATTATAATCTATTAATTATTACGTTGATTAGATAATAATAATACTCTATTATTATTATTATTCTAATCTCACATATTACTCTATAATATATTAGGATTGATTATCTACTTAACTTCTAGAAAATAACGCATACTATGACTTAAACGAGTATCCAACAACTTATCTTATTTCAAACCTTTCACATGTCGACCTTAGCATCTAATACACACGTGTACTCTACACTACGGTTTGAATAGAACAAGTTACACAGACCTCTAAATTACATCAAAGGTCCACACTCCACCAATATGCCTATAACTTCTTGCTCCATTACACACATAACATAATCATACGCTGACCGATTTAATAAAATTAAATACCATGTTTGCAAAAGGGAAATAAAAACAAAAAAGTGCAAAATACCTTGAAAAAAACTGAACGAAAATGGGGATTATTATGCACAATTTTTCAACAGATTAATTCTTGCATCACCAAACATATAATAAGCTTGCTACGCTTAATCACACATCAAGATTAAAATATTTTACGGGTTGTGCAAAGGAAACCTCAACCTTCTGCCTAATTACAGAACCAAGATATAATCTGAAAACCTATAAATACCAAGTTAGATTCTTGAGACTAAAACACATAAAAAAATTTAAATAAGCTTGAATATTCTTTATCACTACAACCCAACATAAAAAAATGATACCTATAAAAATATATTAAAACTAGTCCGTCTTCTGAACATAATAGATTTTTGATTACAAGAAAAAACACATAAAATATTAGAGCCACCGCATTTCCTTAATATCAGATTCCTCAAAATTTACCGAGCGAAAAATATACACTAGAGCCCAAATTATAATCTAAAACAGACAGAGCATACATCTAAAAATTAGATTTTCTCTAAGTTAATTAACATATACAAAATAAGGCTGACTACGCTTCCTCAATAAATTGCTAATTATTACGGTTCAAAGAGCCTGCCAAAACACCTGCCTAAAACTGAGCTTAGATATGATCTGCGACCGCCGCTTTCGCCCGGAGATTCGTTGCAGTTTTAGACTCAACCAATTAAAACAAAAAAATAAATGAAACGATCATTACTATCGTAAATGACTCCCCTAATGACACAGACCTCAAATTTGTAATAATATACGGTAGACAAATGCAACATAACAGTGCAATCAATATTTGCCGATAAGAAAATTATACCTGAGCCAAAAAGTATGTATCTGAAACCAGATCTAACAGAAGTAGATATATATAGAGAGAAAAAATTTAGAGTAGTTTTCGTCTCTAATAACATAGTAACCACATTTAAGACAAGACTTTTCTAGACTCGTATCAACTATATCAAAAATTGTAAATAAACTGGGGTTGGATCGAAGAAAAGTAACTTTAATTCATAATGAGTAAAATTACCTCAGGAGCCGCAAATGTAATCTGAAAACCGATCTAAAACAGAATGACAGTATTAAAAGCAAAGTGATAGAAACATCTCTTTGCTAATTAAACACAAAACAATATAAATTATGAACTTGACTAGATTTAGTACATAATCTGATCTAAAATTTGTAAAATGATTAACCGCGTGCAAAAAGGAGAAAATAACTCAAAAACATCTAACAAAAAAAATATCGAAAAGTAAGCTAAAAAAAATATATTAATAAGGAAAGCCGGATATAAAACAGATACGAATAGATAACAAAATTTAAGAAGTTCCATTGCCAAAATTCACGATAAGCAAATCGAGATAAAGCTAACTAAATAGTTACCAACTAGAAAGAGAATGTAAGTAGAATTGACAGGTTGTGCAAGGAAAGATACCTCTCAAACACTGCCTTACTTACCTCGGAAGCCGAGCAAGAGATTCTGAACACCGCTCGCCCAAAGAGACAAAATATAAAGAGACATAGGTAGACTATCTTCTGCACAAAATAAAACAAAATAAAAAAATAAACTGAGCACGCTTCTCAAAACAACATCAATGTGTATATAGGATACAAGGATTTGACAAAGAATACTCAAACCCCCTAAATACGCATAGGAAGCAAAAGAATTTATTAATGGAAAGGAGATCTACATGGAAATACAATTATGAACACAAGTTAGAAATTGTATGGCTAATACAGCGACTGATAAAAAGATATAAGAGTAGAAGCTATGAACTAAGTCTTTATCATACATCAAGATGAGGGAGGGTGGTAAGAGAAAAGGTAACATGGGTTAGGCCAGAAAATAATACCTCAAACACTCATCCTGAAAATACTCTAGAGCGAACACAAAATGGATTAATGTGAGCACCATCATAACATGAGGAAATATAATAAGAGACAAGTTAAAAATTTCATGAGCTTAGTAGACACATAGAACAATATAAATAAAAGCTTTGAAATCCGCCTTATCAAACTAGAAGGCCTAAATTTGAAAATATATTTTACGCGGGATTATGACCGAGAAAGAACTCAGAAGGACACCTGCGAATTAGACTAAGACCCAAATATATATTAGTGAACAAACACAGGGGGATGCCTAACATTGAAACTATATAGACAAATGTTAGGATTCGTTGCGAATACACATATAACACAATATAAATAAGCGTGACTAAGCTAATGTAATCTAATCTAACATAATTATTCATTTTAACGGTGTGCAATGTAAGATAATTTTACAAACAACCTGCCTAAATACCTAAGCCACTAAAATATATTTGAACGATATCTAAAGAATAACATTTATAACAAATTAGATTCTTATATACTTATGATATACAACTAACATATTAAATAAGCTTGAACTACGGCTTTAATTTACTACCTAATTGTAATATTTAACAGTTAGTGCATACAGGTAAAAACCTTAAATCATTGCTAAAAACTCTGGAGACGCCCAAATTATTATCTAACGATCTGACAACAGTAAATACATATATAAACAAATGTCATTTCTATAAAGCTACTGCTATTTAACCTGAATTATAGATTTGAACAGATTTATCTACACTAACATACTTCCAATGTAACATATTTTTACAATGTGCAATAAGTAAGATACCACGTCAAAACACCGCCTAAATACCTAGGAGCCCAAATTATTCTCTGAATCCGATCTACCATGAAATACTTAGTAGAATACAAATTTGGAAATGTGTCCTATTACAGAAGTAGAACAGCAGCAACACCTATTAGACACCTACCACAGAATGTAAATATTATTACGTTCAAAGTAAACCATATCAACTCAACTCCTAATTACCTAACTAAACATATATCTGAAACCGATCAACATTTATATAAACAAATTAAAATCAAATTAATTTTTTAGGCATACATACATTTAAAACGATAAAATAAGCTTGACATTACGCATTATACCCTTCAATATTGAATACTATACGGTTGTGCATATAGGTGATTACCCAAACATTACTGCCTGATAATACTTCGAACCCAAATATACTGAAAAACCGACTCTCACATAAATACCTATAATATAATATTTAGATTTCTTTGGCTAATGCACATTAATTAATAATAAGCTTGACTACGCCTTATCAATACATAAATTTAAAATTTTATACATGATATTTCAATTATAATTATATATACCTAAAACACACCGCTAAAATACAGGAGCCAAATTATAATCTGAAACCGATCTTAAAATTCAACATATATTATATATAAATAATTTAGATTTCTTTGCTAACACTAACAATTATATATAAAAATCTAAGCTTGACAAAATCTTATATACAACTTACAAATTTAAATAATTTAAAAATGATTGGCAAAGGTTTTTTTTCGCTTAATTGGCTAAAGCTATTATACCAATTTAATATCAACTGAATAATAATGCAATATTATTAATGCAAATAAGATCTTTGTGCAATTACATAATAATACATAAAAACAATATTAATTAGCTTACTACCTTTATATTCAAACATCAAAATCAATTGTAAATTTCATACGTTGAGCCAAGAGATACTCAAAACCTCTAAATACCTAGAGCCCAAAATTATCAAGGCGAACACCCAGCAAAATAATAATTCATATTATAAAAATTATATTTTCATTTGCTATTACCACAATTAGCCAATATAAAAGCTGACTAGCCTACACTAACGATATATTAAATGTGAAAATTTTTTAATGTTAATGAAGGATAACTCAATAACATCCTTCCTGTAACTACTAGGAAAAAAAATTATGTAAATAGATCTTCACTATAAATGCATATAATAAAATCATAGATTCTTTGCTATTACACATAAAACATATAAATAATGCTCTTGCCTACATACTACATACATAAATCAATTTTGATGTAGATATTTCATATAATTAATAGCATTAATTCGAAAATACCTAATGTCCAAAAATTGATTATATAAATACGTGATAACATAAAAATTATAAAACATACAATAATATATCATTGCTATTACACATGAAAACAATAAAATAGTTGATACGCGTTAATGCACTTACATGTATAAGATTAGTGTAGTATACGGTTTTGCAAAGAGAAGACTCAAACACTGCCTAATACCTGACCAAAATAGATCATGAAACGATCTAAATGAATACAGATTATAAAAGAGAGTACTGGAGATTAAGCAAACATAAACAATGATAAATAAGGCTGATAACGTTTACCACATAATTGGTAAATTTTTACGGGTCTGTGAAAGAATAATTCAAAGCAATGCACTCCGAAATTACCTGACCTAATAGTCAACTTAAAACCGATCTAACAAGATCATTTTATAACGAAATTGTAAATTCTCTTTCCATGAACCATATAAAATATGAAAAAGACTTGACTACCTGATGACAACAGATCAAATGGTAAATATTTTATGTTGAAAGGGAACCAGTCAAACAATGACTATACGTGGGAGCAAAGTATAATCTGAAGACTGAGAATCATAGACATAAGTAGACAGTATGAAACAATTTAGATTCGTCGCTAATACAACAATGACAAATAAAAAAAAGTTTAGAGAAGCTTTATGCAAACAAAAATATCGAACAAATTGTAACAAGTCATTTACAATGGGTTCAAAGGAGTACTCAAACACTCGTAAAATTAGACTGAGAAAACGACGCTGAATTAATGACGATGAAAGCACGAGTAACATTGAATTCGAAATAATTAGAGAAGAATGTAGATATCGATGCAAGAACCATATAAACAAACAACGATTAGGCCTGAGAAAATTATTACTCTATAACAGCATATCACAAACAGTTGGAAACTAGTTATTAGCGGTTTGGCAAAGGAAGCTACCACGGATCAAAACAGCAGCATGCCCTTGAAAAATACCTTAGGAGCGACAAAATGATTGAAAATTGAAACAATTTCCAATGACTCAAAAGAATTAAAAAACAATATTATTATCTTTGGACTAAAAAAAAAATTCTAATAATTATGATATCACCTTATCATTAAACAGTTATCCATGGTATAGTATTAAACAGGATTAGACAGCGGACATTAACTTTACAAAACTCTCCTATATTTATTATCTAAGGCACGCTCAAATATTAAAACTAACCCGGGGATCTAAAACATAATAACTATAAACAAATTTCGAATTTTTTGCTTAAAGGAAATTTAATCTGGACTAAAGGTTGATCACTACATCAATAAATAAATATTTACATTTGTGTCAAGGAATACCTCAAACCCTGCCAAAATACCCGTAGGACCCAAATATTATGAACAGACTAAATTAATAATATTATACGAGATAAGATTCTTGTCATTACACTGACATAGAAGCTATAAGAGTAACTTAGACTACTGATTAACACTCATCAAATTTCTTGTAATATTGTATGAGTGAGCAAGAATACCTCATAACACGACCAAATATTACCTAAGCGAGCCCAATTATTATCTACCGGATCTAACAAATAGCATACATGAAATTTAGATTTCTACTAATTACGGTAACATAAAATAAATACAAATTAGCTGACAGCTTTGTCACTAACAATCAATGTAAAATATAAACGTTGCAAGAATACCTCAAGCACTTCCTAATTCCATAGTGCATAATAACAAACCGTCTCAACATGATTTCCATATTATATATTAACAATTATATTTTTTCATACACCATAAAAATAAAATACTGGACTCCCTAATATAAATTTAAATTACGGGTTTCATAGGGAATACTCAATTACCGCCAAATACTGTGCCACATTATTATCTTGAAACGAATCTAACAGAACATATTATACAAGTTGGATGTCTGCTATACACATAGTAGCAATATAAAAGCTTTATCACTTATCACTACATCAAATTGTTAAATATTAACGATTTTGCAAAGGAGATAGGGAAACTAAAGGTAAAAATAAAGAACCCAAATTATATACTTAATAAGATACATATTAAAACCAATTAGATTTCCTTGCTATTCAATATATAACAATAAAAGCTTGACTACGCTTATCATTACATCAAATTGTAAATATTACAGTGCCAAGGAATACTCAAACACATGTAAATTACTCTAGTACATCTCTAATTCTGATATCTCTTCTAAATACATATTGATAACAAATTTAGATTTATGCATGCAAAAAAATAAAAGAAGCTTGGACACCTTTCACAACTGCAAATTGTAATATTTAACATGTGCAAAGGAATAACCATAAACTACTGCTAATACTAGGTGCAAATATTATCTAACCGAGTAAAACATTAAAACATATAAAGATGAAAATTAATATTTCTTGCTAACACATAAATTAAATAGTAAATTGCTTGACTTATGATTATCTAGAAGATATGTTAAATTTTTATGACGAGATGGTGCTAAGGAGATAATCAACACGTGCTAAATTACTAGAGCCCAAATTATATTGAAAGATTAACGATAATATGATATGAAAAATTATTAGATTTATTTGCTATTTCAAATATAAAATAAATAAGCTTGACTACCCTATTACAACACAAAATTCGTAAGATTTTAATAGAACCTAAATCATATGCTAAATTACCTAGGAACAAATTATTAACTGAAACGATCTAACATGAAATAATATATAAAAAGTTTTAGAAATTCCTTGCTATTATACACATAACAATTAAAAAAGCTTTACTAAAGCTTATCACTAATCAAATTAACATATTATGTTTGCAAAGAAATACACAAATCATTGCCTAAAATTACTAAGCCCAAATTACTATCTGAAAGCGATCTAACATATAATATATCTCTTTTCTATTATACACATAACAATATAAATAACTTTGACTGTTAATCACTTATAATTAATCTATAAAAACGTTATACACGGTGATTCCAAAAAATATACCTTACAACACGCTGCAAATTATCTTAGGGGCCCATAATAATTATCTAGAAACATCGATCTAGAAATGAATAAAACATATTAAAAAAATTAATTTTCGTGCATCGACATTAAATATACAATAAAAATTCTTGATACGTTTATTCATACATCAATAGTAAACCACCGGTTGCCAATAAATACTCAACACTAGCCAAATTACCGTAAGTCCAAAATAATTCTATTAATCAGAATTCTATACATGAACTATTATAAAAATCAGAATTTAAAAATTCTAATGCTATTATATTACAAATATAACATAAAAAACATTATACGCTTTTCACTCAAATTTAAAATTTTACGGTTTGGCAATAGATACATCAAACATCCTAAATACTGAGCCTCCATTATCATTTTAACAAACCCAATACCAAAAGACCTCTAAGGAGATCTCTTCTCAAAATAATTTCTTGCTATATCATCTACAATATAAAAACTGATACTTATCACTTCCGAAAATTGGAAATATTTACGGTGTGGCAAAGGAGATACCTATGTTCAAATCATTGTCCGGTCATGTTGACCATTAATTTGAATACCGAACTTACTTTTTCCCAAAATCCGATGGTGACTACGAATCCAAATCTCTGCGCATATCTACACATAATCAAAACGCTTTTACTTACAGGGCTTTATAAATAATATAAATTTAACTATTTTACGTAGTCAAAATGATAGAAACAATCTACTATCATGCCCAAATTACTTAGGAGCCAAATAACTATAAACATGGTAATCAACATTGTAATACATTTCATAACAATCTTTAGAATTTCTTATAGCTCTATAACCATATAAACAATATAAATAGCGGCACTCGAACAACGCTTTATCTGCAATAAAAGTAACTATTGTACGGGTGGGCAAAAGGTGAGATACTTACTCAACCCTACTCTAAATTTACTTGGAGGTCCCAATGTATTTATCAGAAACCGTGTGCATTAATACATAATAAAAAACATTTTAAAAACAATTTTAGATTTCTTTCCTGTACAATAAAACATAATTATAAAAACTTGAGAAACTGCAATGTTCTTACAAAAGACATATTTTTATTACATGATGTTCGCCAAGGTATTACTCTCAACACTTATCTTACGCAAAGTCTGTAAACTCTGAACTGAAATACGATTAACATAATAATTAAAAATGACATATATATTTACATTTAGATATTTTCAAGTTTATTAAACTTATTAAATTAATATAATATACATTGGTGGACAAACATTTTCTACATCAAAATTAAAACCTTATTTAGGAACATCTATAATTCAAGACTGCTAATTTCTATAATCGACATAATAATTATAATTAAATCTAGATACAATATTATTTAAATTATACAGTAAAATCCTTATCTGCACTTAAATCTTAAATAAACATAATAAAATAATAATTGGACCGGTTATGTTATCTACACGAGCACTAAATCAATTTAAAAATATTTTACGAGTATAGTGTCAAAGAAGATACTCAAAAACTTGCCCTAAATTTCCTAGGACCACAATATTTTATATCTGAATAACTGAATCTTAAAACATAAATCATATAAATTTGTTATAATGAGTTAAAAATTTATAATTTTTTAAAGCAATTGAGTAATGATGATTTAAGAATATATAAACTTGACTATTCGCTTTCTCCAAAGCCATTACTACGTTGAAGTGAATAGGAGATACTCAACCCTACCTTAATATAGTCTGAGTAATTTAAATCTAAAAAGGTGAAAGTCTCGAAAACTAAATCTATAATCAAATTTGTCTCTCTTTCAAAAGAGACTCTTTGCTGCTAATTCATCAGAAGATTCATATACAGATTGTATAATTTATTTTTTTTTAAATTTGAATTTATATGAGAATTAAAATGCATTAAATAATTATTTTAAATACTAGATGAGCCACAAAATAATAATCTAAGAAACGTCTACATGAATATTATAATAAGATAACAAAAAATTAATATAAAAATTTAATTTGGTTAATGACTTCTTATTTCCCGACAGCATGCCTACTCTATATTCAAAAAAGACAAAATGTGTAATTTGTTACAAAATGCTAAAGGGGAGATTCCGGCTTCAAAAAGACTGCCTAAATTACTCTAAAGCCAATTATTATCTAAGCGAGTCTCTGAAATAATACTATAAATTTTCACTAAAATAGTTTATTTTCAAAATTATCGAAAAATATTTGTGGAAAGTCATATGCCGTCAAAAATACAATATAATGAGACAAACCATGACACGCTCACTACAAAAAGTTTGAAAATATTTAACCAAATGACTCAGAAAATTGATCAATTTAAAAAACAGCAAATATGCGGCTAGGTAATTATTTCATTAAAAATAGTTTATTGCCAAAATTTGTAAATATCATTAGCTATACGATTATATATATATTTGCTATTAACATATAACACAATAAAATAAAGTGGGATGTCTCTAAAAACTAAAAACAAGAATTTTATAGGTTTGTAACGTATGTTGCATACAGAGAGATAACTCAAACACCAATGCCTAAGATTAGCCTAAAAGAGCACGCAAAAGTTATAAATCTGTGAGGAAAACGATCAGACATTGAAAATAATATTAGTAAATATATTAATTTGCTATATCACATATAACAATTTAAATAAGCTATTTTTCCGTTACAAATTACAAATACATATATCAAATTGTAAATATCTAAAGGGTTTTCAAAAGAAGATACCTCAAACATCAATACTTAAAATAATTATCAATATTCATACCAAAAATTAGCTAATCTGTAAAACTCGATCTATAACATTGAAGTAACATATTTATAATATACAAATTTATATAGAATTCTTTTGCCTATTACAACATAAAACATATAAAGTTTAGTAGCTTGATCATAACAGATCTATCATTAACTATATAAATTACTCAAAATTGGTAAATATTTTACAAGTTGTACCTAGTAAATACATAAATAGACTTACTAAATTACCAACTAGA
>JABUQX010073073.1:0-45513 GCA_015478945.1 Trachelipus rathkii
ATTTGATTTAATAATTGTATATACCAAATAGTGTATTATTATCTTTTTTACTCTCCATGCGTTACCTCTCTCTCTTAATTATCTCTCATATACTTAATTTTATCTTCTATCTTATTTCATCAGATTTCTTATCTCATTCTCGATCTTATTTATATTTAATAAATTTTAATATTTTCATCATATAATTTTGAATGTACTTATGTTCGTTACGAAATTGACTTATTTCGAAATTTTTATTTTATCTTAATCTATATATCTTTGATTTTTTATATTCTTATCTATACTTTATTCGTTATTTGTATTCTCTCTAAATATCTTTCTTCTCTATTTAAATTTATCATAAAATGTAATCATATTATGTTTTAATCCCCTCCATAATTTTATTATTTTTATACTATATTAATATCGTTTCATATTATTTATACTTTTTCAATCTTCATAAGGTCTTTTGTTAAACTATTTTTTTTATTTAAATATCTTATGATAAAAATCCTTGTCTTTATAAATTAACTTAAACGTATCTTTACTATCTTTCTTCAAGTTAGTATATTTATATTTATATGTTTATATATTCTTTCTTATATTATTTGTTTGTTTTCGACAAAGTTGCTATCTAGTTTTTAATTATAAAATACTCCTTATAATTAAAATTTTATTATTATTTATTCATCATAATTTTACAAAATTATTTTAATAATGATTTATATTTATTATTTCTTTATTTTTAGATTTATTAGTTACTCTATTATAATTTAGTCGAATTCCATTATACTCGATATTTCTCATAATTTTTCTCTGCTCTATAACTTCCAATACAATTCGTCATGGTGATATTATGTCGATTCTCTCATCATCTCGATTAATAGTTTCATTTACTTATTCATTTACTTATTTTATCTTCTTAATTTTTTAATTATTATCTATCTTTTAATCTATTTAATTCTTTTTTTTTATAAAAAAATCTTTATAAAGATAATGATAATTGACATTTATTATTTTTTTACTTTAATATTATATTTATCGAATACATGATAAATAAGTTTTAGTTTGATTTTTAGATTCTTTTAAACATTATAAAGTTTATATATTTATTATATTGAAATTTATATTTTTTTTTTTTTCTCTTTCTCTTAAGTACATTCAACAGCTATTCTGCCATTTAGTTTTTATATATTATTTGTATTTCTTTCATATATGTCTCTCATCTCATTAGTTAATCACTATTCAACTCTTTTTTATTTTACATTATATTTATCAATTTAATTATAAGTATAAAAATTAATTAATATTTCTATACTTCTTTATATTATGTAAAAGTTTTGATAATTATATATAATTTCTAATGTTACGATCCTTAGATCTAATTTATGCTATTTTTAATTCGGTATCCCTTATATCAATTATTTTATCTTACTTCTAATAATTTAATTATCAGCTTCCTTTCTCTTCAATTTTTCATATAAATTATTTAATTTTTATTTTTCTGATATAATATCTTCATATCTTGAAATCCCTATTAAACTTACTCTTATTTTTTTTTTATAGTGCTATATTCAATTGACTCAAGTACATGAATTAATATTATAATTATTATTACATCGAGGATTATAAAAAGTTTTCATACTTTGAATACATGATAATCCTTCTTTAAGTAGTTGTGGATTATTTTTTTATTTTTATTGGTTTATTCATCTTTATTATCATTATAAAAAATAACTCTTCGTCTCACTCTTTTTTTCTCATAATAACTTCTTATACTCTATTGTTGATTATATATTATTCAAAATACTATTATAATCAATATTTTAAAAAAATCTTTTTACTCTTATCGTGATAAGTGACTATTTATCATCTTTCTAATCGCACATTATTGTCGATAATATTCTGGTTTTTATTTATTTTTTTTTATATCAACACACACTACTCAATATGCTTTCTACTTTTTATCATTTTATATCCTTCTCTAATTTTCTCTTCTCTTTCTTCATGAATTTTCTTTCTACATTTAATTGTATAAACAAAGGAGATAAGTTTTTTCTTTCTTTTTTTGAATCAAACTCTATAAATATATTTCTTAATATTTTAATATTCTTTTATTCTTCTTTCTTCATTATATTTTTTTTTATTATATATAATATTTTTATATATATAGTTCTATATATTGAATTATTAAATTATATGACATTATATTTTTATTTATTATTGTATATTAAATTAATTATCTATAATTATATAATTAATTAACTTCAATATTTTATTATTTACGTATATATATTATTATACATAATATTTCTATAGAAATATTAAATCTTTAAAATCTATCTATTTATTTATATGCAATCAATTAAATATATTAATAACTTTATTATTTATTTTTCTATAGTATATTCATTTAAATTTTTTATTATACAGTTTTTTTCTAATATATTGAATTAATATTTATTTCTCATTATTTAATTAATTTATATAATTATAATTATTATAAATTAATATTTTTTTGTTATTATTTTTAAATATTTATATCTTTATATAATTTAATATTATTTAGTTATTTGTATTTGTGTTGGTAACAATATTTCATTACATATTCTTCATTATTTTGGTTCTCATATTTTATGGTTGCCATGTAGAGGTCAGGTAAGCTAGTAGCCAATCCATGAATGTTAATATTTTAATCAATTATTATGCTGAGATTTCATATATCATGATTCTTTTAAGATATATTTTAATATACCTATTTACTTTTTGTTTCATATTTATTTTTCGTAAAATGTTTTTAATAATATAAGATACTAACTCTTCTTTTCTGTCCTCCTTCACATAACCACAATCACATATACTTCATCTTGACTTATATATCCCGCACTGGTGACATTTTCCTTCTAACTTTCGAAAATTTCGTGCTAATATTAAATTTTTTCATTTTGTTTTTTTTTCATTGATTGTGATTCATTTTTATATATATTTTAATTCTGTTTTAAATTTTATATAATATATATTATATAATATATCGTATAAGGTTTTAAAATTATATTAATTTTATTTTATCATTATAAAATAATCTATATTACTAATAATTAATTATAATATTTTTATCTTGTCTATTATTAATCTGGAATATCTGTTGATATATTTTTTAATGCATATTTTTGTTTATTTTTTATTCATTTAATGAATATTTGTTTTATAAAATAAATTATTTTTTCATAAATTTTTACTTTTTATATAGCCTTCCAAGGATGTATATATTGTATATATATATTTAAATCTTTGTTATATTTTATCTATATTCTTAGTTAACTTATTTATAAATATGATTGAAATAAATGTACCAGCGCCAATTATGTTGTAGTTATTTAATTTCTATAAGGATGTAATTTTTTTATATGTTTGTATTTTTTCTTTTTGATAGATTTATTTTTCTATATTTCTTTATGACATTGTTTTTATTATTTATGTATTTGTATGATTCAGTTTTTTTTATTTTGATTTTATTTCAATATATCTTATTATTATTTTATTTAGAAATTTTATATAATTCATTTGAATGTAAAAACTTAATTTATTGATTTATAATGATTTGATGATCAATCAATTCTTATTACTGTGTTTTATAGATCACATCTTTTCTTATTTTCTGTTTTTTTAAATGTTCATAGTGTATTATATTCTGGGTTTATTTATTGATTCTATGGCTTTATTTTTAGTCTTCTCTTTTTCCTCCACATATTTAACAATAAACAGTATCATTTTTTTCTCTCTTCGATTTTTAATACTTTGACTTACACAAGATAATATTTCATAGTTTTTTTTTTTATATTACCGAATAAATCTCTTGGTGGTTTGTTCTCTTTAAGTTGTACATTCTTTTCTAGCATTCCTTATACTGAAATGACTCATTAAAATGTCTAATAATTTAATTTATCTAATATTGTTTGAACAATTACTATATCATAATTTGGCTCATAATAATTAATATAATTATTTAGTATAGAGGCGTCCACACATATAGAGAGTTTTGCGAATTATTATTTTTTAATTTAAATTTTTACAATATATAGCATACTAATTAATTTAATTATGGAATAAAGGTAAACGATTATGTTCAAATAATTACACATTTTTCTTTGATTTAATTTTTTTTTTATTCAACATATTGATTTCCTTTTTTAACACTTCACAGACATAAAGTCATTTGTTTAATAATTCCAAGTTCTGTTTATAATAACTCGGTGAATTCCTGTAATATAGCACTTTTTATAACTGATTTTTTTCTTATGTTTAAATATTAATTATTTTTTTTTTTATCTACTCTACTATACTTATCACACTATAAAGTAAATGTATATGATAGAGCCTGAGTATTCATCCTCACATTACACGCACCTGTTGCCTATTTTGTTTCTCTATTCTGCTATAGTCTTTCCATCTTATTTATTTGTTATACAATTCCTTTTATTCCATCATACATACATCACTACATCACATTTCTTATTTATTCTGAATTATATACTACTATTTATTTTGATAATATATTTATATTTATATATTTTTGTAGCATATATATATAATTTCTTTGATTTTCATAAAATTATATTAATAAATTTAAATATTATTCATTATATTTTTATTATGTATTTATATTATTTTATATTATTGATTATATTGATTATTTTATTTTATGATTTTAATTAATAATTTGCTATATTATTATTCTTTATATAATAGTTATCTATTAATTTATGTTATATATAATATATTTACTACTGATATTATATATATTTATTTAATATTATATACTTTATATACATAGATTAATAAATAAATAATTAATTTATTTACATTTTTTTCAATTATATTTTATTACTATTAATATTTATTATTATTTGATCTTGATTATTTTCATGATTAATATATTTTATTTATTAATATTTAAAGATATTAATAACTTTACATAATGAGTAAGTAATTTCATTTTTTGATATTTATTATATAATTAATATCATCTCGGTATTATCTATGTATACTAATATTGGATTTGGTTATCTGTCATTTTTAATCACTGAATAATGTTTCCATAATGGAGAATTTGGAATATTCCTTGAGATTACATCTAATATTTTGCTATTGCTTATTTTATTTTTATTAATTTTTTCTTCAACAAGAGTTCACATATCGCGCCTATTAAATTCGGTTAGTACAAAATAGGGAACATCTCTATAGAAGTTCTCTATTATTCAATATACATAGTTATTTAAGTAAATATATCCTATATACTATTAATATCAATGATATTATATTAGTATTATCACTACTAGTATATAATTATATTTAGAGTGTATCAAGAGATTAATTTTAATCTGGTTTATGAATATATATCCCATATCCTATATATAACAGCTAATAAACGTTGTTCTGCACTCACTGTTATATAGTAGAAATTCAAGGGAAAGTTGAAAACAGCAGGTAATTCAATAATCTCTTTTTAATAATTATAACTAATAATTAATAATATAATAATCAATAATAAGATAATAATAAAATAGTTAAATTTGGCTATATACACTCGAGATAATCAATAACTATAGTCACATCCAATGATAGATTATATATTCATATTGAATAATTAAATACACATCAATAATAAACACCCTTACCTGCTAGTGATAATCTTACTGAGAGTAGATCATCCAATATTAATCAAATAAATAATCAATAATAATAATAATAATAATAATAATAATAATAATAATAATAATAATAATAATAATAATAATAATAATAATCCAGTACACAACAAGTGAAGATAGGAACACGCGTCCATTGATACAGAACTAAACAAATGGGACAGATGCTCTGTTTGTGTGCGTTTCCACGTGGTGTGAGTGTTAATACGTACACATCATCTTCCTGTTTAGATATATATATACACAAACAGACAGTCAAACTATCAAGCATCAGGTATTCTGTCATTCATGAAAATTATCAATGAAGTAAAATTATGAATGAAAATTTTGGGTATACAGAAAATTATTATTAATATATTATTATAATTATAATTATTTATTATTTATTTAATATATTATTATTTTATTAATATTATTATTATTATTATTATTATTATTATTATTATTATTATTATTATTATTATTATTATTATTATTATTATTATTATTATTATTATTATTATTTATTTAATTTAGTTTTATATTATTATTATTATTAATTATTATTATTATTAATTATTATCTTTTATAATTTTTTAATTAATATAATTAAATTTTATTATTAATATAATAAATATAAAATGCTTAAAACTTTCTTTTTTGTTTCATTTATAACCCATTTTTTTTTAATTTTTTATTTAAATGTGTATTTTTAATATTAATTAATAATCTTTTTTTTTACTCTTTTTTTTTTCTTTCTCCTTCTTTATTTCTTCTTCATTATCTCTCCTTCTTTATTTCTTCTTTATCTTTTTCCACTTTATCTCTCCTTTATTCCTTATTTCCCTTAATCACTTTATATTTTCCTCTCTCTCTTCTTTATATTCATTTACTTTATCTCTTCTCCTTTATTTCTTTTTTACTTTTTTCATCTTTCATCTTATTTAATTTCTTTTCTTCATTAGTTTATCTTTTATTTTCTCTATCTTCAACCCCTTATATCTTCTTATTTGTCTTCTTTATTTCTTCTTCTTATCTATTTTATATCTTATTTATCTTATTGTTTTTCTTAATTATCACTTTTTCTTTTTCTTTTCTTTTTTTCCTATTTATTTTATTTAATTTCTTTTTTTTTCTTTCCTTTCTTCATATTTCTCTATCTCTTCTTTCCCTATTTCTTTTACTTCTTTATATCATTTTCTTTATCTGTCTTTTCTTGTATTTATTTCTTCGCTGTTCTCTATCTATCTATTATCTATCTATCTATCTTATCTATCTATCTATCTATCTATCTATCTATAAGTTTTTAATACTTAAGATTCTCTCTCTCTCTCTCTCTCTCTTCTCTCTCTCTCTCTCTCTTTCTCTCTATTCTCTCTCTATCCATCGAATTGTTGTGTCTCTCTACTACATCTCAAGAGCATAATTATTATATATATAGTAACAGTTGGTTTTTATCATTTTCACTTTACAATATAAAAAGAACTTCCTGTAGTCTCTATTTCCTCCTTCGGTATTGTTCCAAATAAATAAGCATCATTACCATTCCCATTCTCATTCCCATTCCTACTTTGACACACGTGACTCTCATTCCTATCAACCCTTTTTCCGCTTCCGCACGTGGTCTTTTCACCGGAAGTGGGAATGCCTTGTTCCAAATGGGAATAGGAATTGATGAACAGATGGAAGCTTAGGAGATGAGGTAAGGGAGTGGGTTGAACGGGGGAAGAGCCGATGAGGGAGGGAGAGAGCCGATGGGGAGGGAAAGCATAAAATATAATAAAAAGGTTTTATATGTTGTTCTTTTCAATATATTTAGATATATAATATATATATATGACATATTATTATATATATATATATATATATTATATAATTATATATGTGCACGCGATCAAACACGTCAAATACTACAAAATATAGGAGCATAAGAGCATAGGAAATATAGAGACAGTAAGAAGTCACGTGGGCCTATGTCATAATATTAAAGTAGATAATTACTCAATCCTTACACATGCAGCGTGGAAAAGGTCTTATGTAAATAAGGGTTATTTATATATACAAATAAAAAGTTTTAATTAAACTACAATATGAATGGGAATTGATTAAGTCTGTGAAAAGAAAAACATTTAGTAGTGTGATTATATAAGCAGTAATGTCGTTTAAAGAGCCAGAAAGTTATAAGTAAAGCCTGTAATAATAGTATGTTATTAAGGCAGTAATTAGAGTAATTGTATGCACAAATTTGAATCAACTTTTAAAGAAAAGAATATATGATATGCTAAAGAGAGTGCAATGTAAAGGAATAAGGATGATTTCTGGTTTGAGGGTAAGAGGAGAGAGAGAGAGAGATTTTAGTAATAATAATACTTTTTGTTTAAAGGCGATTTTCTCAGAGGATAGCTTATAACGTAGAGCAAGAAAATCAGGATTCTTGTTCTATAATTCTTTAAGACACATATTTACATCTCTTGGAGAGGACAATACGGAGAGCCTACTACAAGTGACTTGAACATATCATACGAAGAGGGAGAACGACACAATATCGGAACGATATACCGATTCGCGGACATATAAGCAAACTTATCTTATATAGGAATGCTTACTTTCATTATTATAGAAAAGCATATCATCTCAGTCAATAGTACTTTTAGCACACGGAAGGCTCTTGGGTTGATGACCGACTTGTTATGCAACATTTAAAAGATTGTGGTAGGTCATACACTTTTGTCACATGGATGGTTTTGTTTAATATGAGTTCAGTTATTTTCATGTGATATCTTTGGATAAGCAAACTGGGAGTTTTAAGTTAAGCATTTTCCTCAGATAGGTTATTGGGTTAGGATTAACTGCACAACTAGTATATGACTTATAGGCGAATTGTTTCATTTAATTCGGTTAGCTGTATGGTTAGGCATAGTACGTTTCAGCTCTATCGTCTCTTTTCTGTTGTGTGAGACTTTGTGCTCGTTGTCATGTACTTCTAGGTTGTAAAAAGTTATCTTGTTGACTAGCTCTGCTAAAGGGCTGGTGCTTATTAGATAGTGATTTTGTTTGAATGAGATATCAGTATCTCGTGAGTATGGTTGGTCATGAGTCCATGTACTCTGGAACAGTCCTCGATAGCGGAATCTAGGAAGGGTTCAACATAGTGTACTCATTCTATCTTCTCAATTTGTTGTTTCTGATGTATGTGTGGATTGCTAATTTCGTCGTCACGATTCAAAAGCTACACCAACCCTAGATCTCTATCATATCGAGTGTGTTGTCAGTAACAATCAATAGACATAAAACTAGCTATCACCCACTCTAGAATTTATATTTCAATGTTCAAGCAAAATTCATCCACTAGTACTTTAATGTAAATGCAACCACTATATCACAATTTATTTAAAGTAATAGAAATTTCTATCTAGAGATCTGTTATTGTTTGCAGATTCTGTGTTTGAGGAAGCACGTTAATTAATTAGAACTAAGAATTTGTTAACGGAGAAATATGATACCATACCATCCATATCTACTCAATGCCTATAGTTATACATTTGGGGGACTTGACGTATGGAACTGCTAATGCTCTAGTCACTCTCTGAGTTGATTAGAACTTATTCATAAATATTCTATTCTCGAGCTTTGTAGTCGTTGCGTTAGTCTCATTGTATCTCTCTCTATTCTCTTGTTTTTTGGCTCTCGCGTCTCAGCTTTATTCTGGCATAATAAATCTTTCATAATGGCCGTTGATTTCAGACATTTACTTTCGCATTTACATCGTCTCATCTTCGCCTTAAGGGCAGTGTTTCTCATACCTTCTTTGGTATTTGTGCCACTTTCAGACTATTTCCATGTAATTCTTTTTGTTGCGTTCTTCGGCCACGTCCTTTCTTTCAATATTATTTTCTGTTTATACTCTTACTGTATAATATATATATATATATAATTTATATTATATTAATATTAATATATATATATATATATATTATATATATATATATTATATTTATAATTAATTAATATTAATATATATATATGTAAGTATATATATATATTATATATAATTTTACAGTGAAATAAACACGATCACTCTCAGGAGAGCTATTTTAAGTAGAGAGAGTAGTACTCGTTTAAACGTCCAGATAGCAGAGAAGTAGCAAGCTAATATATATAATAATATATATATAATATAAATATATATATAATATTATATTATATTACTATATATATAATATATATAATATATATATATATATTACTTATAATATAATATATTAAATATATATATATATATATATATTATATATTATATATATTATATATAAAAATATATTAAAATATTATATCTATATTTGAAAAGCAAAAAACCTAATTTCAAAATCTTTGTATGTAAATGAAGCCTTACAAAGTTTCTTACAAGTTGACTATAAATAGCAAGGTGTAGAAATCACACTTTGGAGAAACACTTTTTTTCTAGCTGCAATTCAAATTGTGGAAACTATGTTTTGAGATATAATTTATTTTTTATACCAAAAAAATATCTATGCATAAGCTATCTTTCTCATGATCTATAGTTGTTTTACATGAAAGGAGGTTCAAAGCCCAAGGTCTCGATTTTGAGAAATATTCTAGTTACTGAAGCGTTGACACTACACAGGGTTGTCGTGTATGCTTCTATAACAGCACTCATGATTTTAAATCGGGGGATTTTAAAATTTACAGAGATTCTTTCTCCTGTTCTTCACATTCATGACTCTAAACGCATTGATAGTATTAAACATGATAGCAATCTATTAAGTGATATTATGTATATATATTTATTTTTAATTATGCTTATGTATTTATGAATTTTTTGGTGAACTCGAGTGAATTATCAGCAGAAACTTTCTATCGAGGAGCGGCTACTTTCATAATTTTGGTTCATATTGTCACAAGCGTATAGGTAAAAAAAGTTAAAGCAACGAGGCGTAATTGAAATTGATTCAAAAGGCTTGTAGAAATGTTGGACGTTTATAAAACATACAATGGAAAATTGTAGTCCGGAACATAATTATGAACTAATGTATGATTAGTAGCTTGATCAATGTTAGAGAGGTTCAAATATAGTTGTACGAAGTCGCTTTAGTTGAGTAGAGAATAAGATATATCCACATATAGTTATTTATACTGTGTATCAAATTATTAGTATCATATCGATTTGATATATAACAGTGAGATAAGCTTTATGATTCAAAATGAAATTGCTCCTTCTTATTAGGTTGAGTCTAGTTGGTATTTATGGCGAATTTTAAGCAGAGAACTCGCGTCGCCGTTGGCACGTTTTCTAGCTACGCCGAATTTCTCTACTTTTGGTGTTATACGCATAATAGGGGAAGGAAGTGAGGACAGTCTATTGCCCTACTACCTTTAGGAGTTAGTGTTGGGAAAGGTTTCTTGATCTCATTTCTATAAAAATATATAATGATAATAATATAATTAAAAGTAAATAAATTATTATACACAAAATATTTAATTACTTAAATATAAAGGATATAATATACTGTCAATAGGGTGTATATCAATAATGTATTTTTCAAAGAAGTATGGGAATAGCCTATTATATTATACTCTATACTGTGCCGTGAATTACATAACACTAAGTACATAAAACTTTCATAATTTTATTTTTTATTGCTAATAATCTATGATGATAAATGGACAGCTCTGTTGATAAAATTATATTATAATAAAATAGCATAGAAATAAGCTAAATATATATATATATATAAAAGATTTGAATCCTGAAATTTTCTGCAGGAGGACTCTCACCAGTCGAGGTACAAAGTGCGACCTATAGTTCGATCCGACACAGCTATTGTAAAGCGCTTATCCGTGCAATGCTATGTAAAATAACCATACAAATTAGATCTTATCTTACACCGGCTTACTATCGTCATTACTATATTTTTGATATAAATCAAGATGTTATAAGCTCTTACTTCACTTTGGCAAAGAACATGGGAGATATATTGCTAATAACCATTCTCAGTCTTAGCATGATTCTTACTTATAACTCTGATCATATACGCCCTTTGCTAGTTCGAGATCAAGAGTAGAAATATTAATCGTATAGTAGCTGCTCTTCTATACTTAATATAATGTAGATTGTATATTAGTCTATATTTGTGATGTGAAAAAGGAAAATCCAGGTGGCGTCATAATCCACGAAGAACTTATTCGAGAGCACATCTTGGTTTTTATCACATCATGTGATGAATTTTCATTCAGTACTTACGTAGGACAGTCACATTCGCATTCTTAATACACTATACTCACCTAAAAGGTTCCAAGACATACTCTTACAAACTTCATAAACAAATACCTATTTACATATGATGCTGAACACAGCTATAACAATAATAAAGTTTCTCTATTTATTAGAGTCTATTAAATTATTCTAAAATAAAGGTGTGACAAGAAATTAAACTATTTTTACAAATGTGGCTGACACTTTTTGACTTAAAACATTTATACAATAACGGCAGAAGAGCCATATCAGTGAATTAAACTATTATACCTTTAGCATTGGTCTTCCTATATGACATATCATTATAAATAATACACTCGCTTGGGAACTCAATGAACCTTCTCTCTTAGAATCTCATTTACTATTTATAACTGAACTGACGAGATACATATTTTCGACAATACATCTCAGCTGCACCGCTGGTTTAGAACCAGCTTTGAAAAACGTCTGAACGATTTTTGGTGACTGAGAAAAGAAAATTTACATCAGAGCAACTCATCATTGATAAAGCCGTTGCGATTGACTATATAACTATCAAGACTATTGTTCTCTATAAATCTATTAATGAAATTGTGGAAATCTCGGTGTTAGAATGAATTCTCTGCATTGCCACTTGCCAAATTTGAACGCTCTAAGAGCAAAAACATTTCACCTGTCGTGTGTTGTGATAAGGCTTTCCTTTTGTGTGAGTCAGCTGATCATATAAAAGAACAATAATACGATTCTACTAGAATCACGCTATAAAAATACGCATTAAATAATGGGTTAATATTCAATTTGTCGCAAGTAATCTTCGGTGCGGTACATTAGTCTTAAAATCTTGCATATCGAAGACACCGCTCAAGCGATCGCATATCATAATCATTTTGAATACAATATATAACGACATATGCTAATCTCAGTTAGTGATAAACTAAAGCAATTTACATTATATTTTCAGAAGTTTTTCTTTATAATCTTTTTATTTTCTCGCTTCCTTTTTGTGTATATTATATCTTCTCAGCCTTAATAGTATTTGTTCTCTTTGCACTTCATTTCGCATTCATTTTCTAATTTTCATTATCATTATCAATAATTGTCACAAATTACTTGTTGAAAAACGGTATGTAATCGTTATTTAATCATAATTTTGGTATTTTTTAAACTTTATCAGTAAAAGATGATGCTCTACTTTAGGATTTTATATTTGTGTATCTTCATAATAATGTAAAGTTTTCTATTGCATCATTTCTTTTAATAAGGTGTATTATTCTCTCATTTCAACTTTACTATCTTCGACGTCCCACCCTGGGGGTCGGCCCACAGGTTGGAATGCCTTACGATGATGCGTGGTACTTTTCTTTTTTAGCTCCTGTCATTAACTACGCGTCTGAAACGCCATTATTCCGTCATACAACTTAGTTTGTGTCTGAGTTACTTTATGTTTTCCATATATATCTCTGTTAAATGATATTGCTGTTTTATCCATTAAACTTACTTCCTACTTATATTTTATAAACATAATATATTATAATTCTAACACTTTTCTATTTTGTTCACTTATATAAACATAATTTATACTTTGACTTCATTTGGGCCCCAAGAGTTTTAGTATTACATTTAAACTTGTTCATCATAATTCAATATATATTATACTCACCTGAGTGAATTTTTACATTATAGCTATGAGCGCATCTTACATATATATTATATTATACCTATATTATTATTGCTCACTTAACTTCTCACTTCTTTAAAATATTTCCTATATAAATTCTTTCAGTATAATCTACCATTCCTACTCCATCCAATAGTATATCCTCACATATACATATAATTTTACATAGAACATAATAATGACATGTACTATACTAATATTTAATATATATATAATACTATTCCTAATAATACTAATTCACTGATTATTATATAATCATAGGTGAATTAAGCATTCAAACTATATCAATATCATATACATACAATCTTACTTTCTTCTCACAAACACTATATAATTCAATTCAATCATACTTTATCACTTATCGGTGATCCCTTCTAACTACTCACTACACCAACTCTAGCTCATATTAATTACTCCACTATAACCTATTATGTAGATATATCACTTGTTTTTAAAGAATAATTAGCATATCATCCATATCTACTATCTTCACTTACTACGAATATATCATTAATAATAATCACTACACTCACTACTCACTCTACCCTACTACTTCTACTCCACTACGCCACTGCGGCCGCGTCGTGGGCACCCGCTTCGCGGGCCCTCCAAGATTCTGCCTCCAAAACTACCCTTTCTCTAACAACCATATGCAGCTATACACCCCAGCTCACATACACGCATCACTGCCTCTCTAAATAAACCTTCTCCCGCCAGACTAACGCTTGTTTCTGTACCCATATATCATATACATACCTACTCCATATACCTACCTACTTAATACATCACTCCTATACCTATATATATATATATATATATATTATATATATATAATATATATTACCAAATATATAATAAAATATGATTTAATTTATATTTTAAATAATATTTATATATATATATATATATAATATATCCATTTATTATATATCCTTATATTTATTTTGGTGATATTTTTACTACTTATTATACAATATACTATCATTTATACGTATTCTATCACCCCTAATATCAATCTTGAGGAATGACTCTCTAACTCAGTATACATCTATCAGAACATTCATTTAGATAATTACTCATAAAAAATATTTTCGTATAATTCATCTTTCAAACTATTTTCACTACTTCACAATAGGGGCCCATATAACGTTCAACAGGACAAAAATTGGTCCAATCAAAATTGATAAATTTAGTGGTTCAGATAAGGAGTTGGTCAACATTTCAATGATTATTTTAGCTTTTCAGTGTTTATCTACTATTTGTCAGGACTGATATATAAGAATATTATAAGTCCATTTGAGAGACATATTATAAGCTCTTGGGTTCTTTGTTCAATATCGTAACACTAACTCAGCAATAACAGATATCCTGACACTCTGAGTAAAAGATATTAAACGTTCTCATATAAGTTTTGCAATTATTTAATACTCAAGAGTCACTCATCCAGGTAAACAGACTGACTTGGCAGGGAGACTGTCGCGTATATATATTCTTGGTCACACTTCATTCTGACAAGTAGGGTACATGCTATTCCATGCATTGATATAGGGCCCACAACACGAGCATGCAGCTATTTTGATTTTCTTAAAGACGATCTATAAATTTGGTGAGGTACACTTAGATAGTTTACATAGGCAAACTCTTATTGTCTTATTGCTGATCTTTTTTTATTCAGATGCAAAAGGAGTCAAAGGGGGAAGGGCAATAATTGTGCGAATTATATTACTGAAGCAGTTTAGAACTACATTAACTACTCTCTTGGCTTAGTACAAGTTCTGGATATTACATGTCATTGACAAGGCCATTTCTTACTTACTTCTGGACATTGCACTGGATAGCATATTTAGAAACAGTCAATATAAAAGTGTCGGGGACTGGGTAAGTTAGGGAAGGGTTTTAGTTTAGGCGGATTCACCAGCCATAGGTTTCTAAGGGGACATTAGCGGTAGCTGGTTCCATCTGTTAGGCACAAAATACTATAGGTGTGGATGAGGGGTGTTATGAATCAGGACCAACATTCTCCAATTACCACGGCTTTAGTCGGCCACTCTATGAGCAGCATGAGTAAGCCGATGTGGCAAAGGACTATTTTCTTCATCCTGAATTCGCTCAGCACTCCAAGGGTTGATTAGTGACTTAGTAGGAGCTGTATATGTAGGTTATAATAGACTAGTTGGGGTGTTTGTATTTGAATTTATAGGGTGTATTACCCTGATATTGGATAAAGGTGGTTAACAATAATTAGTGTTGCTGTGGAGATGATGTGTAAAAGAAATTTGAACGGCTCTAATTAAGAAGGAGAAAAGATGCTGGTACATAATTAAAGGTGGAAGTGAGTGATGTGTAATGTTATATTAAAGTGTGGTTTCGGAGCTAGTATACGCTATACTCCAGTGTGCTCGTTATGAGAGCGTGAGACATTGGGGAATTTGTGAGCTCCATCATCGGTGGAGACAAGTAGGTTGGAAAACACGTTGGTGCATTTGACGACTAATTACAGATTATCAGGTTAGGCTGGGGTGCGCTCGGCGTGATACTTCGTACGTAACGCTCTTAGGGTGCGATTTATTTCTTGAGTACTGTAGATGGATATATACGTTATCTCTATAAGAGTGACTACTATAAATGCAAGGTTTGATGGGGCTAGGAAGAGTTTGCAGGTGTCGAGTACTACTTAAATCGTGTTCTTCTAAAGACATTTTGTTATTGATTATCTGCAATAGTGAAACGGAATCTGCGCTATTTCTTTTTACACAAGTATTCATAATTATGATATTGATGACACTTCCTTCTTGCGTGTTTGACTGCGATCACACGCTCAGGACTCATAGCATAGAAAATTTAAAGATAGATTAAAAAGACACTTGATGTAAAGGATTCGATATATATATATCTAACTACTCAGGTAAACTTTTATCAAATTAAAAGTTTATTTAACTTCCATATGAATGGGGATTGGCTTGAAGTCTGTGGACCAAGAAAAATTTTCTTCCTTTAGGTATTTGTGATTTAATGATTTTACATTCTCATTCCAAAAGTATAGCTTAATTACAGGATTTGGAATGAAGCTAGAAATTAATAAGCTAATAATAGATGCTCATAGGCTTAATAATAAATCGTTACAATTAGTATTGTATTTACAGAGCAGGAAGTAATAAGTAAAATATAAATATACTGTATATAATAGCTATATGTTAGTTATGATATATTACCATTGATAATAGAGTAATTGTGCTAACTAAAGTTTTGGGTTATACCTTATTAAAGCAAAGATTATATATATAGATATGTACTAGAGAGATGTAGCAAAATAACTGAATGAGCTAATATACATATTTAAGGATACTGATTTTTGTAGGTTATTGAGGGTAAAGAGCTATGAGGAGAGGCTGAAAGAGTTAGGAAGTTTTTTATCTTGTATAGATATTCAGAGCGTTCTCTTGAAATAGGTCAGGTCGTGATACATTGATGTTGGCACGAGGTAGACCTGAGATAACACTCGGATATTTTCCACCGTCCATAGATCGAACCGGACAGAAACTCAAATTTCATACCTATCTATTTCTTTTTGTTATATAAAAAATTACGGGACTTAACGGAGGAATATTAAATAAATTCTGTATTTTTTTTATTTATTCTCCTAATCGAGGCTTTTCAACATAAACATGTTACATTTGCGCATCAACCAATTAGTGCAATGTCAGGCATCGAATGTAGGACATATAATATAAAGAGAGTAAAGGACAAAAGACATATCTCTCCATTCTCAAGAGTCTATGTATGTTTTTCTTTTTCTGGGAATTGAGTTAAAACTAGAAAGTATCAAATTCATGTGGAAATGACATTTAGGCTGGTACTTGTTTGGCACTAGGGTTGATTTAATAATGATCATCTACTTTCAATTAATAATAATAATAATAAAATACTAATAATAATAATAATAATAATATATTATGGATTTTTTAAAATTACTTGGACACTAAAATGAAAGTAGATAGGTTGAATATCTTAGTTTTTTGGGTTTTAAATACTAATTTTTTATGAAGAAGCTGAACATATTAAGAAATTTTATGGATGATAGATCATCGTCTACTTGGGAAAATGTGTTGGGAAAATCATATTAATACATGACAGTCTTACAATACTTCTAAACTGTACTTGTAGGACTAATAAAAATATAAGGCGGAGATACTTAACACTGGTTTCAATATTTGTAGAGGTCTCGTGATATAGTGGATCCATTTTAAGTGTTGAAGAAGAATTTTAAGTGCATTGATCTTGTGTTTTGATCTTTTTTCGTATAATAAATTTTATTTTATGGTATTGTTTTTTTTTTGTATATTATTATATTATATATACTATGAATGTTATAATTAATTTTAAATAGTATTACATATTTGGATTGATAGATTAGTTGAGAGTTATTATTCTTGGCAATTGTGATTGACTCCTAAATTATAGAAGATCTTTAAGAAATAGTAGCTTATAATATTACGAAATATTAAACATATTGAAGGAAATGAATAATATAATAAGTTGTAATACTTTATATGTGGTTGCATATTATTGAGCATTAGTATTTTGGAGTGTTTGGGTAATATTATATATGACTGGGTATTACAGTATCTCCGAAATAGGTATACACATAGTGAGGACTTCCTTCTTTGATTCTATCTTTATAATTTAATATATAATAATTGGCAGATTCTATTAAAATGAGTTTACATATTTAATATTACTTTTAATATAGTAAAAAATAACAATTAATAAAATATTAATATATATATTATATTATATAATATATATATTATAATATATATATAATATAATATATATATATATATATATATATAATATAATTTATAATATAAATTTTTATATATATTCTTTTAGAATTTACTTATAATAGAATTCTATTTAATAAGACATTATAAAATTAAACTCATATAACAGCTATTTGTAAAAATATATAATAATATAAATAAAATATTACAAAATACTAATTCACAAAATAATAAAATATATGATAATAGGATTATAATTATTGAAATTATGATTGTCTCATAGTAGATTATAGTCATATAACATATATTGGGACTATTGTGAGAATTACATACATTTTACACTTTTAAGGATATAACTAGTATTTGATGAGTCACCTACATATTATTAGAATTTATACTATGTAGTATTGCTGCTAAAATTGTCATTAATCTGCATACACACAGATTACTATTTAGAGAATCATTCAATTGATTCGAAACATGACATTTGATTAACAAACTCAATATATATTTAATTATTTATAATCAGATTGGTCTTAAGAAATTAGGGTAATAATTATAGAATAATTATATATTTTAATAATAAAATTTGAATATAATATATGTATGGATATATAAAATTTACATATATAATTAGTATATTTATACCTCTTATTATTAAATTATATTTATTAGTTTAAAATAATATATCATATTTTGTCTAATTTTTTTAATTTTTTTTATTATTTAATATTAATATATAATTTTTATTAATTATTATTGTTAAAAATACGTATTTACATCATTTTTTCATTATTTTGGCAGTATATGTTGAAGTAACTCAATGTATTGATAGTAGTATAATTATAGATAATTATATTCTAAGTATTTGCAAAATTGAAACTTTTTAGTTATATTAGATAGTAAGTGGAGTATAAGATCAGTTAGTATAGGTTATCTGGGTTATAAGTTAATCTAAAAAATTACTCGTGAGTTCAAGGTAGTGTGTTGATCTATTTTTAAAAGTATATATCATGTGACTGTGTTATGTGAGGAAGGAATTATATTTTTATTAGTGATTTTGCAAATCGTACTAAGCGTGATATAGTACAGTATAAGTAAGATTAATGGGATTATAGGATTATTAAGAATTCTCTGATTTTTATGTAAAAAGTTTAATTTAATCATATATAATAATATAGGTAATCATTATGACCCATTAGAGGTCTTAATTAATACTTGTTCAATATAAATGAGATTTTACTATTTGTGATAATATTTTTATCAGCTCAATAATAGGGAAGTTATCAAAGGAAAAGTCCGTTAACAAAAATTTTCGTTCAATAAACCTGTAGTAATATTCATTTATTATTATATTATATATTATATTAATATTATTATATAAAATAGACAATAATATAATATGAGTTCAAATTTAAATAACTATCTTCATCAAATGTAATATATAAATATAGCAATAAACTTATATATATAAATAATTAATTTAAGTCGATTACAGAATATGAATTGTAAATAAATTAATTGAACTCAATTACAATATATAATGATCATCTATAATATTTATATACAACTACAAAATTATAATATAATAATGTAAATCATATAAAAACTATGTTTACATACATACATACATAAAGAATATTAAAATTAGTTAATTTCTACAAAAAATACATGATCAAGATGTTATTTGAAAATCAGAAGTTTTGTGAAAGGTTTTGCTGATTAAGATAATAATAAATAATACAGATTTATTTTCTACTTTTTTTTATATATCTTTAAGTAATTATAAATGATAAAATTTTTTTTATTAATTATTATAATTCATAGTATTGGAAAATATATTATTATAATAATATTTCCTAAATAATTACTCATTATATTTCAGTGTAATTACAGGATAAGATATTATTTTATACTAATATTATTCATAATATTTAGTCACGCGATATATACTATATAATATTGTAATATTTTATAATAAATTAATAATTATATATATATATATCTATATAGATTTTATTCATATTCATATATAAGATTTTTATATATATCTGTAAATTAATGTATTATTGTGTAAGGTAGAGCAAATCTAATACTTTATGTTCTTACACTCTAATTCTATTATTAACGTATAAATTATTTGGATATGTGTACGAGATAACGATGAATTCTGAATACACGAAAGTATTACCTCTAACACACACAGAACGAGAAAAACAGAGGTATTCACTTTCGACCTATGCTGCACTCTACAACTCTAAATGACTCATATATAGAAACTATATAATATTTATCCTTACATTACTTATAGCTTAATAATAATATAACAGTATAAACAAAAATAAGAAGTTGTTTATATGTGTTGAAGATTAAAATTAATTTTAACATATTATTATAAACACTATTATGTATGTATGTATGTTTTAATATACATATATAGTTGTAATAATTTAATAGGAACCGGCGATTTGTAGAATTAATTAGTTGCAGTGCTGAGTCTTCTATTAATGTATACAGATATATGTATATATGACTATATAGAAAATTTATGTTGTTGGCAAATGAGTAATATAATGTTTCAAGGATTGCTTTTCCCCACCCCCAAAGTGCATATATATTATATATATATTATATTAATATAGTTATTTTATACTTATTCATAACCTATTAATTATTTAATTATATATAACCATTTACATATTATATAGATATAAATATAAATTAAAATAATACTTATTATTATTACTTATTAAAGTATAGTAAGTAAAAAATAATTATGCTAGAGTAAGGCAAAACAAATATATAATATATATTATTATATATAATATATAATTATTAACTACTATTATATATAATATTATATATAATTATATATATATATATATAATATATAATACTATTATTAGTATTATATATATATAGATATATTAATATTAATATATAATATATTATATAGGCTATATATTATTAATTATCTTATTAATACATTTTGAAGTTTATTGAGATTAATATGGACTGTGGGAAGTGACAATCAAATTTTCCATAGGGCTTGCAACTCAGAGAAAGCATGGATATTTTAGTAAAATATATTTAATTTAGAAATTAAAAATCGTGAATATGGGATTTCCAGATATCCGGTATACAGTATTCATATATATATAAAGACTAAAGATTAATTTTTATATTATAACATACAAATAAAATATATGTATTATAAAATAATGCGTGATAATAATTATATATAAAATAATTCGTAATATTATTATTAATAACTATAATAACTATACTAATAAAAAAATTTACATATACTTATTATTATTATAAATATTATTATACGAAAACCGACTTACCTGAGGCAGATGAGGCATAGCTAACCAAATTTAGCTCGCAGAAAGGTCCTGTGTTGTTGACTTTATCAAACGTGTTCTTATATCTTAGGACCCCAGATGATTATTTTTATTTGTTAAGGGTTTCACTCAATGGTATTCTATAAATGAAATATTACTACGATTAGTTTAAATAATTACTTATCGGTCATTAATATTACTATTATTATAGATTAATGATAGTTATCTGATTAGCGCATAAAATATTAATATTTATATATTACTTAATACGTTAAATTATAGTACATAACTTAATGATTACTTAATAAATTAGTTATTGATTAATTTAATCTTATGCTAGATGGCCATTGTGGACATGACATAAATTATAAGCCACAATAAAAAATTGACTGCTAACAATCGCCCCATTGTATATCCTGAATATTATTATTTAACGGCACAGAAAATTACTATAATGGTTTTTTTTTGGTTATTTTATGATTGATTTATTGGAGTGGTTTATAGAGGATAGGCAATGTGGCTATGGACACAGTATTTCACTTTGTAATAAAGAGAGGTCTGATCTCTCGATATTCTCATGGGGCACCTATATGAAGTAGACTCGTTAGGATGTAAATGTTTCACGGGTGGCTAGGAAGCCTGACTGTTAACAGCGGGAACTTTGTTAAGGTATTATCAATAACTCAATAAAAGCAATGATCAAGAGTTGGACCAATGGAGGTGAAAATTGGAATGTGGCTAGTATTTGGCAGGGTCTCTCATCCTTGGGTAGCGGCAAATCAGTCGGGAGTTCGTAAGATCGTGAAGAGAGGAACATTGCAACTGTGGATATATCTCGTTGAGGGCGCTGTTCAGAGAATAATTAATAAGAATGTGAATTACATTATGTGATATAAAAGTTGACAGCATTAGTGATTTAGGTTATTAGACCGAATTGAGAAGATAACAATTGACTAATGTTCCATTGTATAGATGATGACACATACTGCTTACAGTCAGTACAAGTAGAACAACTCAGTTACACGAGCCGAAGCGGAGCTTGATAAAGGATTTACCCACACTGTCAAAACTAGAAGGTAATTATGGTGAAAGTTGGAAGATAGTATATCTATATGAATACTGTCAACTGGGTACCGGTGGAGCTTCATGACTAAACTAAGTGTATTGAAGCACTGCAGTATGTGAGAGCGGGCAGTATGTGTCGATATGGAACCAGTTATCGTGAGTAATCAATGACACATAGATAGTATAATATAGTGATTACTGTGAAAGATATAATATATGTAAACTTATGACTGAATTGTTGGAGTTTTTTGTGTATTCGTATATTAATTAGAAAGCTGATTAATTCTATATGGGAAAATATATGAGTTAATATAACTCCTTATTTTCGTATCAAAAATATATAAATTAGGTGCAGTGTCAGAAAGCACTTATAGCTTATTCTGGAGAGTAAAGATTATATTAAGAGGTTAGCCGAATCATTTTGGGCTGGTATCATAGAACCTGAGATAGTATAAGGAAAATGAAGATAAATTCAAAGTGTTAGAAAAGAATTTTAAATAAACGAGTATATATTTATGTTCTAATGCATGCATATGGCCATACCTTAAAAGAAGGACAGGCTTATGACATATATAATGAATATAATTTAAAAATATTTAATAATTAGTGTTATAAATATAAATGCTATCTAAATAAGCGGATGGCGAGATGATTTTAGATTTTTGTATGAGTGATATATATTTAATTATTTGTTAGATTTAAGGGAAATGAAACCAGTTCTAAGAAACACGTGAAAGGAAGGGTGGTGCAATTCATAAAACGCCTTAGGGTACAATTTTAGACTAATATAAAGCGTACGAGAAAAGAAGCTAGTTAGACTCGATTAATACATCACTATTTTGTAATTATTATATGAGTATTAAAGGAGTAATAATAAAGGGATATATTATATAGTTAAGATATTTATATATTAGGGTGAGTAAATTAAATAATAATATTTTTAAATTATATTGAGTGTTAGTATAATGAGTGAAGTAGTTATATATATAAATTAATTGCTTATATATAATGTAGCCATTATTTTGGTTAGCATAGATATTAGGAGCATTCTGGACTCGTGCTATTCGTGTCAGCAAGGAGTTGATAATGTATAGAGAGAGATCTATTTTCTGCGAATTTGAATTTTGAAAGACACAATAGTTACATCATATTGTTACTATTTGTCTGTTGTTCAAAAGTTGAGCAAGTGTAGTTAGAAATGAAGATTAAATTACATAGTTATAGAGAATATATACAGAATTTCTTGACAATTAAACTTAGAAACGCTAAATGAGAGAGAAGAAAGTCTGCGCTTATAAGTAGAAGCAGAAAAGACAGCTTTAACACATTAAAAAATAGGATCTAATACGTCGCGCATAGCAAGTGGGTGGATCACTGCGCGTATATGTAGTAAATTTAAGTATTAAGGAAGTGGGCCCGATAATTTTATTATAATATAGATGATGTTGGTATAAGAATCTGGTAATTGTTGTAAGATTAATAACTATATTTTTCGATGACATATGAAATCATTATTATAAAAAAAATGATAGGCGATCAAAAACAATAAATGATTGGATCAATAATAGGATATTAACACTATATGACTCGTGTAATGAAGACATAATTAGAGATAAACAACTTATTAATGGAAATTCGCCTATTAAAGTATACATTATAAGAGATTTTATGTTATATATCTGTGGACTCTATCTCAATAGATAGAAATACGTATAAAATTAGAGCTTTATAAAAAAAGAGAGTTGTTGATGATAATTATTTAGTATATAGACTAATGTTATATTATAATTATGTACTCTACTATAATTCACATTTCTCTACCAAACTAGTCAGTTAAAAAATACTCTTAGATATATTTAGTTCTACTAAGTAGATACAAAATAAAAATTACAGTAAAGCTATTTATTTGACTCTCATTTTAAGTAGTTTATAAATTCCAGCTACGTATGAGAAGTAACGGGCGGTATTTCGATCTTTACATTTGATAATAAATACACCTATTTGAATATATTACTTCACTAATGATAGTGACGTTATTATATACTATACTATATTATATATTTAATTTTATATGACTTTATATATATATTATTGTGAATATATTAATTAAATATTTATTTATATATATTAATACATCAGTATTATTTATTAAATATATATTACTCACATAGACTATTTCCCTAAATTATGAAATAAAAGATATCCTGTTAGGACACAAATACAAATATTAAAGCATTAATTATATAAGAATAGAGAGAGAGAGAACAACGAATTTTTGAATATTATTTTTATATTTTATCGAAAAAGATAATAACATACAGGACACATGGGTGTATTTTATTATAAAAACATTATGTAATTGATCTATATATATAACTTGTGATGAGACAGAGAAGCTGAGAGTTAAAGTGTTAAATACACGTGCTCCCAAAATCATTTACAAGATCGTTAAAATATATATATAAAAAGTAAGAAACTTATGAAAAATCGGTTTTATATACATTATTTATTTATTTTTAAAATAATCACGAAAAAAAAAAAAAATAATAAAAAAAAAATAAAAAATAAAAAAGTTTTGATGTAATTAAAACAATCTTGAGTCATAAAATTAAAGATACTTTTTTAATATTAAGATTATTGATGATAAGAAAATATTAGAAAATGAACTTACATAATGTAAAAATAAAAATTCTCAAAATCAAAAAATATTGAACCTAAATCTTTAATTTTATTTATTATTACTAACTAATAATATTAGAAAAAATAGAAAAAACTATAATTTACTTTTAATGTAAGTAAAGAATAAGTATATTTATTAATGTATAATAACTTATACCCTTGTTTAGTGCTCTTAATATATTATCTTTTTTTTCTTTATTTTTTTAATACATTAATAGTTCATAGAATAATATTTGTCACAATATATATATATAATAATCTCACAGGATTTTAGAGAATATGAGAAAGGTATATATTTATAAATAATATAATAATTAAATATAATATTAATAATATATATATAATTATATATATAATAATATTAAATAAATAAACCACGCACAAAAATATGTATTTATTATTGTTATAGCTCGCCTTTATTTGTTCGAAACTCTGTAAGACTTTTAAAAAATTGTTTCTATTTAGAATTCCACTTTATATTGGGGTTGAGTGTAGATAAATAGCTGTGGTGATGTATACATTGGCAATATATTATTATACGGCGTTATATATTTAATATTATTTGCCCCTCGATTATTATACAAGTTCCCCCATAATATATCGATACTTACGTATTATATTGAGGGTTAACGGTAGGTTATATATATAACCAGAATACATATGATACGAGCGAGAGTAGATTGATCAGAGGGTGAAAGTAGGAGTAACGAAAGATTCTGTACATGCTCATGTACCCACGGAGTAGTTTTCAATATAAGGTTTTACGTGATCGGTAGTCTGCCTGTGTGATTAAATATATATACAAATATTATAAATAGTATATATTATATTATAATATAATATATATATAATAATATAATATATATTATAATATATTATTATATATATATATATTAATATATATATATTATTATATATATATATTTATGAATCATATATATATATAAATTTATAATATATATATTATAATATATTAATAAATAATATATTAATTATTTTTAATATATTTTTATTAAATATAATATATATATATATTATAATATATATATTTAATTTATTAATAAATATATATATTATATATTAAATATATTAATTAATTAATTAATATATATAATATAATATATATATATTAATATTAATAATACAGATGAAGAGAGAGATGATATAGAATATAGTTAATAGTGTATAGCTAGAGGGGAGTATGATAAGAGAGAAGAGAGTAAGATAGAGAGGAATAGTAGGAGAGATGATTGAAGTTGTATGTTTATATGTAATAAGATGAAGATAGGAGTCAGTAGACAAGATGAGAAGTAAAGAGAGAGAAGAGAGAGAGAGAGAGGAAGAGAGTGAGAGTGAATGAGAGAAGTGCTTGCATTTAGAATAAGAGGTATAAGAGCAGAGTGAAAGCTTATCGAAAGTAATGACAGAACGTTATTTTAACTAAACGTGTATTATTTGATAGATACACCCTTAGATACTATGAGATATAATTACAGTAAAACATTAGCGTATACTTTGTGTAGTCTACTATACGTCCCATAGAGTAGAATTTACTGAGTTCGAGGGAAAAAGAAATACTTCCGCCTCGTTGAAGAACAGAAATGAATACTACATTTTCTATAAACAAGGCAGGTGAGACAGTAAGATATTATTTCACAACGCAACGTTGCTCTCACTGAGGTGTCACAATCGATGCTGCCAGGAAAAAAATCCGAACTCATAAACTCTGAAGAAAAGGAAGAATTGTGGATATTTTACCACAAAAGTTTGTTGCGCAATTTTAGATAATGGAGAATACATGTGACTATGAGCAAGAGAGTTCAAGCATAATAAGGCTGTCACAGTTCTCGGTGAAAGCCTACGTAGTAATGATCATACAGGCGTTGAAGTAACATCGAAGATCGTTACATTAGATCCTACACTTCGTACAGGTATTGTTTTGTGAACTGTGATAACGATATTTTAGCAGTCTTGTGTAACACAACAAGACGAAACGAAGCTGTGAAAAATTAGGTATAGCTCATACAAGTGTTAGTACACATGTTTAGCTTCGCTATCAGAATCATATTCGAGTACAAGGAACACTAATATTTATGTAGAACTCTGGCAGTTTTCTGATAATTCACAGATACACTCACGATACGCAGAAAGAGTACATAAAACCACAATGTTAGTCACATTTATCTTATAGATCTTTATCGAGCAAGCTATACGCAAACTTATCTAGCTTTAGAACCTGGTATACAAAATATGTTTATTAGGGCACGACAAATGCAGATATTATAAGACTATGAGTAACATTGTGTACGATTAATGTCTCATGTATATCTTATTCTGCATTTCTAGATATTTTTAATTTTCTTATCACACACTTCAAAAGGTTTTATGTTTTTTTTATTTTTCTAATTTTTTTTTTTTTTTTGGTAATATAAAATTTGTATTTAATTATACTAATTAAACACAAGAACCATAGACTCACAAAAATGATGCGAAACACAATTGGAAAGGACACTAAGAGTGAGCGCACCAGGACTACGACTGGATGAAAATTGCTTATGAAGTGTAAGCAAATATAAAACTTCTACTAACGGTGGTAAAACGTAATTGAATACCCAAAAATAATATAATGATGATAAACTATACAAGGATTAGATTTTTTAAAAATTAATTAATATTTTTACGTTAGGAAGGGAGGTCATTGAAATCGGCCAATGTTGGCGTTTCCGTGTTGTTCAAATAAGGGTAATTTTTAAAATTCCATAATACATTGGGGTAATATTAAAAATGGGGCGTAAGGCGTCTTATCTCTAGGTCTGTGTATGTGTGTGTCTGCCTGTCAGTCAGTCAGTCAGTCAGTCAGTCTGTTGTCTGTCTGTCTGTCTGTCTGTTTGTCTGTGTATGTATTGGTGTTCTTTTTTCAAGTATATTAATAGTGCCTACTTGATCTTTCGATAAAAAACTAACCTGATCTTTTTTATAAAATTCTCACCTTCGGAATCTCCAATATTATATTTTAATTCAAATATCGCCTCGACAATCCTCCAGCTCCAACATACGCTAGCAAACAGACCGGGGGTTATTTATAAAGATTTCACCTCAACTCCCATACACCTATACACCCCTCCCATACCCCTATACCATATACCCCCTCCATGCCACAAGTTTTCATTCTAACCCTTAATTATATCATGTCACTTCCTTCCTCTTGCCATCATGATCATCTTCCTAACAGCACGCAACTCAAACATATATATATATAATATATATATAATATATTACTTACATATATATATATATATACTATATATATTATATATATATATATATATATTATTATAATATATATATAATATTATCTAAAGCTTAAAATATAATTTTTATTGAAGTTCTATGAAGGCCGATGATGTCGGGCCAAATTATTACTGGTAGCGGCGTGAATGAAGGATATCTTCCAGACGGATAAATTTATTATATCTATAATCCCAATTTCACATAAACTGTTAATCATGTTTGTATAATAACTCTTTCACATTTAGAATGCTACTAGACCTGTGGAATCATACTATCTATTATACTCTACTATAACATACCTACTCTATAATAAAGTTAGCTATAGTTTTTTTTTCTTTTAGTTGCAGTCTTTGTGTATACTATGTAAGTTATTGACAAGCCCTATTGTGCTTTGTTGATTTGCATGAGCATGTTTGGTGATTGGTTCTATTGGCTTGACTGGGACAGCCTCCATAGGCCCATGTGGCTTCTTATTGTCTCTATATTTTTAATGTTCTGTTTCTAATGTTCTTTACAACTATAACCACTGTCTCAATTTTTTAAGAAACTCAAGACACGTGATATCTTCCAGATTTTGCAAGAAAATACTTATGCTCATCTCCATTATTAAAGTTTTTAGTGTGGTTAGGACTTAGGATGTACCTTTGCTATAGTTTTATCTCTTGGTAGTAGACTAGGTGTATATACTATGTAAGTTATTGACAAGTCCTAAGGTGTTGTGTGGGTTTTGCATGAACATGTTGGGAAATTGGTTCTATTTACTCTAGTTGACTGGGACAGTCCCGATAAGCCCATGTGACTTTTTACTGGCTCTATACTTTTAAATGTTCAAATGTTCCAATGTTCAAATGTTCATATGTTCAAATGTTCAAATGTCCATCTAATGTCTTTATTGATTATTATTATTAGCCAAGCTGGCAACATTTAAAGCTCAAAAATTAAAATAGACTTTCGCCTAAATGAGCTCAAGTACTTTTAAGTGGGGTTGACAGACGCATCAGTTGCGGTGCGGTGCTCTGGTAACCTTACTTTAAGTTTCCATCATAATTTATGAATCTAAACTATTGTTCATTACTCATTATTAAATTACTCATTCTCCGAAATTTTACAAAAGTAATAATAAATTACAAAAGTTACAATGAGTTATGATTGAGAATCTTGTTTAAAAATAAACGTTAAAATTTAAAGCATTTATAACTCCCTCTTCGCGGAACGTGGTTAGGTCAGGTTAGGTTAGGTTAGGATTAGGTTAGGTTTAGGATAGGTTAGTTAAGTTAAGTTAAGTTAAGTTAAGTAAGTTAAGTTAAGTTAGGTTAGGTTAGGTTATGGTTAGGTTAGGTTAGGTTAGGTATTGCCGAAATTGGAATAATTTTTCTAAATTTATTTTAACTATTGCATTCTTTTTTTTATGAAATATTCCGAGTAGATGTAATTGGATGTGTTACGGTGCGGCGCTTTTTGTTAAAAACAATATTCAATCTGTGTTAATGACTGACATTAAAATTAACAGATGATCATCTATCTGTGTGGGTATATATCTTTCAATGCATAGATGGGTTTCCTTGGTAGTAGAACTAGGAGTGTACTTGCAGTTATTGACAGTCTAGGTGCTTGTGTGGGTTGATGCATGAGCATGTTGGTGATGTGTTGTGTTGATATATATTGAATGCATAATAAATGCGTACATGATAGGGGGGGGGGGGTTTATAGAATCTTTACTAGCCAAAAATAAATGCGGAAATTGGTGAAACACAATCGAGACAGGATGCCACAGTTAAGTAAAAGGTATAGTTTATAATGGGAGATTTTTAATTTCCTGGCATTCATGGATCCTTAGTATTCTTATTTATAAATTGTATACAGGACCAACCTTTTGAGCCCAGGAGTCAGTGATCTACAAGACAACGACATGTTTTTAGACATAATATTAACTTAATGATGAAAGATGGGTGGATGACGTTAGAGGTTGGAGAATTTAAGATTAGTGACGCATGAATTAATAGATCTAACATGAATGTGATGTCCTGATCAATTAAAGTTATAAGGAGCGTAGTTAGATTAAGACTTAGATTAGGTTAGGTAGGTTAAGGTTAGGTTAGGTTAGTAGGTTAGTACGTTAGGTTAGGTTTAGATAAAGATCTAGATTTTTCGAAATGCGATATTAACCAAATTTCGAGACACTGCTTAGTATAACGACATGAATTCATATGAATTTAAAAGACAACTTATTTATTCATATTGAAATTTTTAAGGGGTATTTGATGAAACTAAAACACTTTAGGTGTCAAAGAGGAAACCTACTGATAGAATAGAGAGATGAAGAAGACAAATCGATAGTCTCTCAGCCCTTTTAAGCTATCGAATATCGACATATTGCTTTAAATTCTATTCTTTTCAAAATCATGGAATCTATCATTAACATGGAAGGGGGGGGACTACCCTAATGTCGACAGGGAAATGGTCGACACCATCAAAAAAATTTCCAGTACAGCCCCGCAGGTTAGGTTTATTAGGTTAGGTTACGGTTAAGTTTGTTGGATTCGTTAGGTAAGTTGTTAGGTTAGGTTATGGTTACGTTAGGTTAGGTTTAATGGTTAAGTTAAGTTTTGTTGGATTCGTTAGGTTAGGTTAGGTTGGGTTAGGTTAAGTTAAGTTTTGTTGGATTCGTTAGGTTAGGTTAGGTTAGGTTAGGTTAGGTTAGGTTACGTTAAATTTTGTTGGATTGGTTAGGTTATGTTTATGTTAGTTAGGTTAGGTTAGGTTTTGTAGGTTAGGTTAGGTTTGGGTTAGGTTAGGATTAAGTTTTATTGGATTCGTTAGGTAAGGTTAGGTATAGTTAGGTTAGGTTAAGGTTAGGTTAGGTTAGGTTAGGTTAAGTTTTTGTGGGATTCGCTAGAGAAACTCTATATAACCAGATTTTTTTTTTAACAAATGTCCCCCATATTACCTGGCGATCATTTTCTTTGTCGACAAGTTGGTAACTACCTTCACAGGAAGAGTGTGGATGCCTTTTCAAAGTCCCCTAAAGTTTCTCACATCTTCAGTATGGTTTCTTCAATAAATAATGAAGTTAATAAGGACAAAGATCTTAGATTTTCGAAATGGCGATTTTAACCAAATTTTCGAGACCATGCTTTGTACACGACTGGATAAAGAGTTTAAAGACAAAACTGTTTTATCTGTGGGAACATTTTAAGCAAATTTTAATGATTCAGTCAATATGTTTTAAAGATAAACCCATTAGGGTGGCAAAGAGAAAACCTGTTTGGTGGATAGAGAGATAAGAGAGAAAATTAATGAAAAGCGTAGATGTTTTAAAATATTCAAAGGTAGTAATAGGGAAGATGATTTAGAAAATTATAGAAAAATAGAAATGAACTTAACGCAATCAGATAAGAAAAGGCAAAGAGGAGGCAGAAATTAATTGTGGCAAGGAATAAGTAATAAGAATCTGAAGGAAGTTTTAGCTTTTATAAAATTTAAAAAGTAAAAATAAAACTAATTGGTCCAATTAAAAATTGATGAAAATTTTACAGTTTTTTGATAAGGAAATGGGTCAACAATTTTCAATGCTTATTTTGCTTCATTGTTTACTGATGAAAGATTAGATAATAGTTTGGAGACTGATAGTTCTTGTATGCATGTTACAAATAGACTTACAGAATTTTGAATTTGATGTAAAAGAAATAAAACGTTTATTAGATCATATTGGCCCGATCATTTTGACCCAAGTAAAGCTGCAGCCCCTGATGTATAAATGGTAGAATTCTGAAAGAGGTAGTACCAGCATTGCAAAGGCACTGTATTTTGATTTTAAGCGATCTATAACAGTTTGGTGAGGACCAGATGACTGGAAATTGCATAATGGTTGTGGCCTATTATGAAGAAGGTAAGTAAGAAATTTGGGAAAATTAATAGGCCAGTTAGCTTAACATCTCTGGTTTAAAGTTCCTGGAAAAGTTAAGGAAAAGGCATAATATAGAGAAATATTTAGAAGATAACCAGGTATTGTATGACTCCCAGCACGGTTTCAGAAGGGGTAGGTCATGTCAGAAAACCTTTTAGAATTTTTGGAATACATTACTGACTGCTTTGACCGAGGAGATCCAGTTGATATGTATATGTTAGACTTTAGTAAAGCTTTGATAAGGTTCCCCACATAGGCTGAGAAAAAGTTATTGCAATGTGGTATAGATGGAGTGGTACATGGTTGGATTAAGAAGTGGTTGCGAAATAGAAAACAGTGTGTACAACTAAATGGGATTAAATCATCATGGGAAATAGTGAAAGAGTGGTGTCCCACAGGGTTCAGTGCGGGGGCCACTATTGTTCCTCATATAGTTAATGATTTAGACCAGGGACTTAAATGCAAGGTTTCTAAGTTTACAGAATACCAAAGTGGCCACCTCAGCTAGAAATAGTGAAGATTGCAAAAGATTCAAAATGACTTGATTAACTTCTTGGTGGGCAGAATAAGTGCAATGTTTTTTGAAAGTAAAAAAACGTGTAAGGTTTCTTCACCTTAGGATACTCAAATCCAATGTTCACTACGATATGAATGGGGATTGGCTTGAGTCTGTGGACCAAGAAAAATTTAGGTGTGATTATTAAGCAGTAATTGAAAGTAGCTAATCAGTGTTTGGAAGCTAGAAATAAAAGCTAATAAGAGCTGGGCAATAAATAAATCGCAAATGTGTTTTACAAGAGCAAGAAGTAATAAGTAAACTGTAATAATAGCTATGTTGGGCCAGTAATGAGAGTATTGTGCACAAGTTTGGGCCTTTATTTAAAGAAAGACTTAGATATGCTAGAGAGAGTGCAACGTAGAGCAACAAGGTTGATTTCTGGGTTTGAGGGTAAGAGCTATGAGGAGAGGCTGAATGAGTTAGGAATGTTTTCTGTGGATAGGCGATTTCTCAGAGGGAACATGATACAAGTATACAAAATATTTACATCTATTGATAATACAGAGACCAATAAATTTTTCATAGTAGAACATGGACAGGTGACAGGGGGCATAATAAGAAAATTAAGAAAGAAAGCAATGCCATCTTGAAGAAAGCATGCATTCAGTTATAGGGTTGTTAAATTTTGGAATAGTCTGCAAGAGGAGTTGAGTGTGCTCGATTGCAACATTTAGAAAGGGTTAGTTATTCGTTTGGATGGGTTGGGAATCATATAATATATTTGACGAAGCCAAATTGGCGGGTTTTAGTTGTGATATAGTTATAGTTTAGATGGCATGTGTGACCATAACTTAGTATAATGCATGTGGATGGTTTTGGTATCATATTTATATATCATAAGTTTTGACTAAGCCAAAATTGGGGGTTTTGTAGTTACAACAAATTGACATGCCTAGGTTGCTTTGTGGATTTGCATGGACAAATTTTGGTTAGTGGGTTTGACTGGGACAGTCTCGATAGGCCCCATGTGGCTTTTTAACTGTGCTCTAATATTCTGTTAAATGTCTTTGATAATCCCTTCAACTTGACTGTCTTCGCCTTCTGCAGGAAGAAAAAAGGTAAGCATTTAATTGTAGCAAAATATATATAGTATATACTATATATATATATATATATATATATAATATATATATATATATATATATATATAATAATAATATATAATATATTTTATATATATATAAACAACGACAATATATAACTGTATATGATATTTGATTATTTTAATTATTATTATTCAATTATTTAATATTCTTATTTTTTTTATTTTTTAGATAATTATTTAATCATTAGTTATTATTATATTAATTATTATTTATATTATATTATTATAGCTCACACGTAATTCAAAAATAATTTAAGTAGATATTTCAGAGGATATTTAGGCGTACTATTTTTCCATTATGGTCTCCCATCCTCCTACCCCAAATTCATCGAAATTGGGGGAAAGGTTAGGGGAGGGTTTGGGGAGGCAACGGGAAAGGGGAAGGGGGAGGGGAAGGGAAGACTTTAGAAGTTTTATAACTTCTTCCTAAGTGGCAAAATCATTCACCTTATTAAAAATAATTCAAATTTATTTTCCTGGAACGTTTCAACTAAAAGATTGATTGGGCACATTTATCGACTATTTTATCTTTTTTTTAATTTTTTGGGGTCATCTTATCTTTTTTTCTTTTGTTAATTTGATTATTATTTTTAATTTATTTCATTAATTAATTTAATTTTATTTCAGTTAAAAATTAAAATTTGATATAATATTTTTGTTTAAAAATTTTAAATTGCACTAAAAAAAATGCTTTGTATCTATTGTATTTTTTATTAATCTACAGTCTACATTAAAGAAATAAAAATTATTTTATAATTATTTTCATAATTATAAACTTAATTATTATTATTATTATATTATTATTATTAAATTATTATTTTTAATTTCTTATTATCTATATATATATAATATAATATATATATATATATATATATTCTAATAAATAAATTATACACTATGTTGTGTATAATATATATGTTTATATATATACATATATATATATATATATATAATATATTTGTATTTTAAAGCTCATTTATATTTATTAAGTAAATATATATATAAAATATAATAATAATAATATATATATATATATATAATATATAATTATTAATTTATTATATTATTATTAATTATACGGGTGGAGCCATATTAGATTTTTTCCCTTTTAGGATCTGATGCTTATTTTTTAATAGTCCGCGGATAGGTATCAAAAGTTCTGCCATAGGTATCTGATATTTTAATTACTAAAAAATATTGAGTAAAATTATATATTTTTATCATTGATATCTCCTAGCCTAGAGTTAATTTATAAGGGAGCACTCACATATTCCCTGATGGTTCAACAGATGACTGGTACACCCTTGACCTTGGCTTAACCACTAGTTCCACCTTCTTTCATATTGGAAAATCTATTAAAGCCCTTATAAACTCGTAATTTTGGATGATCTTTCCCATACAGCTCATCTAACCTAACCTCATACCTAGGAGTGACCTACTTGACCAACCTAACTAACCTAAACCTAAACATAAACTCAAACTAACCTAACTCAACTTAACTTAACTTTAACTTAACTTAACTTAACCTAACCTAACTAACTAACCACCTATAAACAACTTAACTTATCTTAACTTAACCTAACCTAACCTAATTAAGTTACACTTTCTATCTTAAACAAACCTAACCAACCTACTTAACTTACTAATTAAGCCTAACCTAATCTAACCTAACTTAGGCATGTCTTCTAGTCACTTAAATCGGTCTGATTGAAGACGGGACTAGCCAAATGTGTCGAACAGAAATCAAGATTCGACACAACATCAAAAGAATTTTCCTGCACAGCCCGCCGCAGAGTTAGGATAGGTTAGGTTAGGTTTAAGCTAGGTTAGTAGGGTTAAGCTAAGTTAGTTTTGTTGGATTTCATTAAGGGAACTAAAATAACCAAGATTATTTTTTTTTTACCAAATTCGGACCCTTTGTGTATAGGTCTGAAAAACTTGCTTACGCTATCTTCCTATAAGTGATTGAAATGACTTCTGAGAAGGCTTCGGCTTCTGCCGATAATGTGGTGACTGTAATCGCTGATAAGATGAGCAGGTCCTTCCTTCTACGTTTAAATCGTCTCTTCAGAAATCCAAGTTTAATATTACTTTTCTCGCGCTATTTAGGCTAAGAACATTGCGAAATGGAGAGGAATTTCCGTTTCTGCTAGTAGAACCTCATTAATTTTTATTTACTCCGGAATAATGCTCGATAATATTCCGAAGCAGAGCAGACGTTCAAGTAAACAAGGATTGACCTCTTGGTTTTGTTGCTGAACAAATATTTCTGGTCTTTTGACACAACATCTCTAATAATTTTCGGCATATTGCATTTCCCTCTCTGTTTTCTTTGATGGTTTTTCTTCAACTACAAAGGCTATTTCTATAGCCTTCTATTTTTCCCCGACTCCCCTAGACGACCCGCAATCCTTCACCTGCTCTTGCTCTCAGGTGAAAATTCTTGCCGTGGATTACATTGTTCGATGCACGCGCTCCTGAATCTAGAACTTAGAAGTGAGCGACTTGGATCAAAACTTTCTCCCGAGTTTTTAAAGGCGTGTGAGCCTGAGCGGTGATTACCTTAATTCCCTATACTCTCCGTACTCAGTGCTAGAAGCGCACATATATCCATCCTATTAAGAAGAAAGGTGTCAGATATGAAACCTGTAACTATGGCCATATAGCTCATTTGAAGTAATTTTCAAATTTCATTTCTTAGATTATCTGGAACCCCTTTTCCTTCTTTCCGATCATCAATATGTCATTCAAAGCAAAAGGTCAGTTAGTGAAACACTTTCCTATCTCAATGATTTATAACCTTCTGTCTTTAGGGACCACGGGGAATTTTTCGTGGCTCTTAATATCAAGTAATGCTATACATCATTGCTCTCCAAACCTCTTCCTTTTGCTTCCTTCTTCCCCTTAGTTTACTTTTGTCTGCATTCTTTAAGATCGCTCCAAGTGTTGTTTGACTGTGCATCTCTTCTCTATCAAATGTGGTTTCCTCAGTCTCTCTCTCTCTCTCTCTCTCTCTCTCTCTCTCTCTCTCTCTCTCTCTCTCTCTCTTCTCTTTCTCTCTCTCTCTCTCTCTCTCTCTCCTTTTCATCAACGATTACAGCTACTCATCTAACCTTTTTTATTTATATGAGGATGTTATTGGAGATTCATGATATCCGCTATCCGCATAAAATCAGCATCAGTATTTGAGGATGCGGATGCGAACATCTGGTCCATCCTTATTATTATTATTATTATTATTATTATTATTATTATTATTATTATTATTATTATTATTATTATTATTATTATTATTATTATTATTATTATAAAATAGAGAAATAGTATAATTTTACCCATGTTAAATACTATGTTTGTAAACTAATATCCACTACCTTACCCTAGCAAGTCAAAAAATTTATACTGCCAATAAAGGTTATATTTTTGAAACACAGCAACACTGAGCAATAATGATCTTTCTTAACCTGACTTGCATTACTTTCAGGAAAATTGAAGAAGAAAAATAATTAAAATACTTTCTATTATTATTATTATTATTATTATTATTATTATTATTATTATTATTATTATTATTATTATTATTATTATTATTATTATTATTATTATTATTATTATTATTATTATTATCATATATATTATATATTATATATTATTATTATTATTATTATATTATTATTATTATTATTATTATATTCAATATATATATATATATAATATATATATATGTATATATATTATATTTATAATAGATATATAATATATATATATGATATAATATATATATATAGTATATATTATATACATATATTATAATATATGATATATATAATGTATACTACTATTGTATATATAGATATATATATATTAGTATATTAGTATATTATATATATATATTAGGTATATATATATATATTAATATAATATATATATATATAGTATATATATATCTATATATTAGGTATATATTATAATATATATATATATAATATAAATATATATATATATAAATAATATATTGATAGATTATATATTTTATTAGTATGAGTGTATGTTTATGATTATATATTTAGGTATATATTATAGTTATATATAGTATATTTTATTATATCTCTCTCTCTCTATATGTATATGGTTATATATATATAAGATGAATATTATATTATATATATATATTAAAGTTTTATCTATTTATTTATTTATTTATTTATTATTATATTATTATTATTATTATTATATATTATTTTTTATTATTATTATTATTATTATTAGTTATGTTGTGATGGTATTGATTTGTGGATTTGTGTATGGGTGATTTGTGTGATGGATTTATTGTATTGTATTAGGTAGTGTTGGTGTTGGGTGGAGTGTTGTTATGGTTATTATTAATTTTTTTAATAGGTTTGGATAGGTGTGGTGGTTGTGGTTGGTGAAGGTTATTTTTTTATATTTAAAGTTATTTTCAATTTGCAAATTATTATTCAGATTAGTAAAATTATTAATAATATAGATACACATACAATTTCACATTATATTGTTCAATATTATACAATTTCTATATACCTATAAAATCATATGAAGCAGAAGGTAAATTTCCTTAATATTTAAATGGGGCTACTAATTGCAACACTGGGTTGTGTTCTTTGAGCCACGATATAGTATACCTGCCTTTAATATGTTTCATAATTGCTAATGACGAAAAGTTTGTTTATATAACTAACTACAGTATTAATGATTTTTAATTGCGGATAGTAATATCGATAATATCGATGTAATATCGATAATTACAATACAAAATATAATAAAAATAATAAAAATATAATAATAATAATAATAATAATAATAATAATAATAATAATAATAATAATAATAATAATAATAATAATAATAATAATAATAATAATAATAATAACAATAATAATAAAATAACACAATAATAATGTTGAACGCAATAATATTAATTATTATTACAATCGATAATAATAATAATAATAAATAATAATATATAAATAAATAAATAATAATATAATAATAATAATAATAATATAATAATAATAATCAATTAACAAATAATAATAATAATATAATATAATATAATATAATATAAATTTGTTTAGTATCGCTTTAGTTTGGATATGAACTTTCTTCTTTATTATTATTATTATTATTATTATTATTATTATTATTATTATTATTATTATTTTTATTATTATTATTATTCTTAATTTTTAAATGTATAATATATATATATATATATATATATATATATAATAATATATTTAATATATATATATATGTATATATAATATATATAATATATAATATATATAATATATATGTGGTGTGTGTGTGTGTGTGAGTGACGTGTGAAGATTACAAACTATTCACCAAAATTTAACATCTATTACCTTTCTTACACACTGACAAAATCTATTTACACAATGCATACACGAAATTCTTGTTATTTAATATAATCTGAGTTTCTTCAACTTTCATACGTAAATTATTGTGGGGTATAGACTCACTCTCTCACGGGCCGGGCAAAAGGGGTCACAGCTCGGGTCCTTTTTCCTAACAGTACTTCGAACCTTTGTTGTGCCATGATCATATTTTTTTCTAAACTGGTGGAACCAGTAGATGATACTCTCTCTATTACAAGATTCATCATCCTTTTAATAATATATATATATATATTATATATATATATATATATAATTATATAATATATATATATATAATATATATAAATTATATATAAGTATATATAATTATATATATATATATATATATATATAATATATATATTAATATATAATATAAATAATAATAACCGTGTGTTTTTGTTAATATCGACTACTTAAGAATATTTACCTAAACTCTAAATAATGTTTAAGACTTATAGAGTGCACTCTAAAGTTTCAAATAGATTTCTCCGCCCGTCGATAATCTTCACGCCACCCCTGAAGGGAGGGGAACCCCTGCGCACTATATGTTGGTTTTAGTTTTTTGTTTTTTTTTTTTATTTTGGTTATTTTTCTTTTGTTTTGTTTAATTTTAATTATTGTTTGATATATATAGATTGTAGGCTTTTATTTTTGTTTTTTTTTTTTTTTGTTTTTTTTTTTTTATCTTTTGTTTTTTGTTTTTTTTTTATTATATGAGAACCCTCTGAGGCTCATTTAACGTCTTGGGAGAGGGTAAAACCCGAAGTGGCGCTCATTTAGTTTAGGAAGGGGGGGATCCCCCGGTGCTCATTTAAAAGTCTTGCCTATTCAAGTGGCTCATCAGTCTCAGGTGTCTTTCTGAAGCTCTCTCAAAAAATTACATTCTTTCCCATCAACCAAAAAACCGATTTCTCACTCACTCGCAGGTTCCTCCTTGGAACAAGAAACGTACTTCCATGTCGACGGAACGAGCGAAATCAATGCATCCCTTCCCAAGAGAATTGAAGGAACGCCAAACAGACAGACAGACAGACATACAGGCAAGACAGACAGACAGGCAAGACAGGCAAGACAGACAAGAATAGAAGTAAAAGTAAATATATTATAAATCAATCAATAGTAATTTGATTTAATTTTTAGATAATTAATTTACTTTCTCCTTTCAATCCGAAAATTTTGCCTGTCTATTTATTATATAATATATATATATATATATATTATATATATATATATATTAATATATATATATATATATATATATATAATATATATATATATACTATCTATATATATTTATACCAGTATATATATATATATATAATATATATGTACATATATATATATATATATATTAGTATATTATAATATATATATATTAATATATAATATTATATATATTATTGTATATATATCAGAGAGAGAGAGATTTTGGCAATCGAAAACATGTTGCTTATCCTTTTTCCCGGTGCAGGCCATTAAGTACTCATCTAGTTCACCTGCCCAGCAACAGGCAGATATTGTCTGTTCAGATGGCTGTTAAAACATTTGGTAACTGGGGTTGTGGTCGATATTACAATCCTTTTCAACTAAATAATTATCCCTTTTTTTAAGAATATATAATAATATATATATAGTATATATATATATAATATATATATATATATATATATTTATATATATATATATATATATATATATAATATATATATATATATATTATATATATATTATCATAATATATAAATAAATCCCTTACATGGGGTACTTACCATTTATTAAGTGAAACACCAATATATATTATATATATATATATATATATATATATATTAATATTATATAATTTTATAGATATATATATAGTATATATATTATAATTATATTATATATATTATATATATATATATAAATATCTATATATATATATATATATATATATATATTATATATATATATTATAATAGAATATATATAATATATTATTTAATATATATATATAATATATATATTATATATATATAAAAATATAATATATAATAATATAATATATATAAAACACCATTAATAAAGAAAACAAACTATTTTAACCCTATATAGTTTATATAAATATTTTGCCACGCTTCCCTATCTCAATCCCATTTACCCGAGTCATATCACCGACTTGCGGTTAACAAGGGTCAAAACGGGTCCATCCACCCCAGTGGCTGAAATTATAACCTCTTGAGAAAAAATGAAGGGATTCACAACATTGTAGATATAAAAACACAAGATATTAATTTACTTTGCGGCGAGCGAGAGAGAGAAGAGAGAAGAGAGAGAAGAGAGAGAGAGAGAGAGAGAGAGAGAGAGAGAGAGACGAGGAAAGAGGGAGAGAGAGGAGAGAGAGATGAGAGGAGTTTTGTTTGTTGTTCTCTCTCTCTCTCTATATATATATATATATATACTTATATTATATAATATAATATATTATATTATATATATATATATATAATATATATATTAATATATATATATAATATATATATATATATTAATAATATTAGTGATGGACATGGCTATCCGCAACCCCCCATCCGCATCCGCATTTGCGGAACATCCCCACCTAAATTGACATCCGCATCGCATCGCATCCTCACCTAACGTCACATCCGCATCCGCATCCGCATCCCCATCCGCGCTTTGTGAACAACGAGGATCCTGCGGATGTTTTCTACATTTGATTAAATGCATAAACATTTGTTCATCTTTATCAGGAGTTTATGGGAATAATGGTATATTTTTGAATTTCGATTTCAATATATATTATTATTTATATATATATATATATTATATATATATAATATAATATATATATATATATATAATTATATAATATATATATAATTATAAATTATGATATATTTATAACGGTATAATTATATATATATATAATATATATATTATTAATATATTATATATATATATATATATTTTATATTATATATAATTATATATATTATATATATAGTATATATTTATGTATATATATATATATATATATATATATATATATACTTATATATATATAGTATATTATATATATATATATATATATTATTATATATATATAAATATATATATTATATTATATATATATATATATATTTACATATATATATATATTATATATATATTATGATAATAATTTATATATAATATATATATATATATATATATATTATATATTTATATTTATATATAATCTAGTATGCTAGACGTGTACGTGGAAACAAGAAATGAAGCGGAGAGAGTGAAGAGAAGGGCAAAGAGGAGGTTGCTTAGAAGCTAGCAAAGGAACTGATAGATGATATAAAGGAAAGCAAGAAGAAGATTTTTTACATTGGCAAGAACGTATAGAGGAGCGAAGAGTAGAGTATGTAATATCAAAGACAAAAATTGAGAAACATAGGTAAGCTCAGAGGAAAAAAACAAAAGGGTGGATAGAGTACTTTGATGAGTTGTTGAATGCGGAAGTGCAGTCGGAAAAGGAAGGGGAGAGAGAGGAGAAGGAGAGAAACGTGGAGGGAGAAGAGAGGAGGTAAATAACGGAGGGGGAATTTGAGGAGGCGTTAAGGAAAATGAAGAGCGTAAAACTCCTGGTGAGGATGGGATAAATATTAAGTTGCTGAGGAGGGAGGAGAGGGGCTGAAAGCCTTGATGCTGAGATTCCTGAACAGGTGTTTGGTGGAGAGTAGAGTGCGGAAGGTTGGGGGAGGTCAATAATAGTTCCCCATTTATAAAGGTATGGGGGACGCAGGAAATTGTAAAAATTATAGAGGAATCCTCACAAATGGACACTGCGAAGTTATATGAAGAATATTAGAAAGAAATTAAGATAAAAATTAGAGCCAAGATTGGTGAAGAGCAGTATGGGTACAGAGGTGTAGATGAGTACTACATATTTAATTTGCATTTAGAAGATAGGAAAAGACTGGGAATACAATTAAGAGGCAATATTCCCTTATAGAATTGAAGAAAGCATTGATTCTGTACCAAGAAGAAGCTGTGGAAGTTCCGGAGAGGATTACGTGAAGTTGGAGGCGACTGATAAAGGCAGTAAGAAGTACATCCGTGAATAGCATAAGTAAGTAAGAAAGGCTATAAAACAGGAATGGATTTAGGTAAAAATTGGAGTAAGGCACGGGTAGTGTGCTGTCGCCGATACTGTTTATGGCGTATTTGGACACAGTCATAAGAGGAGTAAAAGAGAGTTTAGAAGAGATTGACGGAGAATCATGGCTATGCCAATGATTTGGTGTGTTGGACGTGGAGATAGCGAGAGTGTTGAGCTAAATGTGCTGTTTTGCAGAAAGTTGCAGAAACAGGAATTGAAATATGAATGTGGAAAAAAGACAATGGTAAGTAACAGGGAATGGGAGTTGGATAGTGGAGTAGACGGTAAGCGATTAAAAATGTGATAGATATAAATATCTAGGAAGCACTTGGAAAGAAGAAGGGAGTGGTGCAAAGAAATTACGAGTAAGGATTTGAGCAAGTATGGCAGGACTGGTAAGAGCAGTATACCCAATCTTGAAAGATAAATATATTATTTACAAAGGAGGTGAAGAGGCAATATAAGAAGGAGTGTTGACGGGCGATACGGTTGTTCGGGCGGAGACATGGGAGCATGACAGAAAGAGAGATGAGAGTAGAATTCAGACACAGCAGAGATGAATGTGTTGAGGACAGTGATTGGAAGACGAGGAAGAAAGAGTGGAAACGGAGACAGTGAAGGGAGATAATAAAGGACGCAGCCAGAACTGACAATGGTGGGGACACCGTGGAGAGGATGCCAGGGAGAGAAGAGAGAGTTGCCAGCGGAGGCGGAGGTGGAAACCGGAGGGAGAGACCGAGGGAAGACCGCGGAAGAGGTGGAAAGACACAGTAGAGGATTCATTGAGGAAACCCCAGAGTGCCTGCCATGGATGAGCTGATGGCGATGGATCGTGATGGATAGAGCAAGATGAAAGCGGAGGTTGGCCCCACTGACAGGCTCGTAAACCTGACTGTGAGAGAATGTAAGATGTAAGATAATAGATAATCATATCATGTCATGTCCATCACTAATTTATATATATATTATATATATATTATATTATTATATATATTATATATATATATATATAATATATTAATATATATTTATATATAATATATATATTAATATATATATTATATTATATATATATATAATATATATATAATATAATTATAATATTTAATTTTTTCAAACTTCAAAGATTAACATCGCATCTCGCATACCACCTCATCTATTAGATTCCGCATCCCGGCAATCCTATCATCTTTAGATCGCGCATCCGCATCCGCATCCGCAAACAGCCAAATTTTGACATCCGGTCCATCACTAATATAATATATACTACTATATATATATACTATATATAATATATATATATATTATATATATATAATATATATATATAATATATATTATATATATATATATATATATAGTATATATATATATAGTATTATTTATCTACATCCCAATTTAAATATACTTGAAAATATGATGTTTAGGTTATGGTCAGGTTAAGAATGGTTAATGCTAGATGAACCTAAATTAACACTTGCTTTTTAGTGTATGAAAGACGTATGATTTTGATGCTAGAATTGGAATTAGGATGTGCCAATATATAATAATAATAATAATAATAATAATATAATAAAATAATAATATA